>SEYY01016176.1:10000-12500 GCA_009176605.1 Armadillidium nasatum
AGCATAGCTGTTAAGTCTGTGGTCAGAGAGTTGGACAGAGAAAGGATGAGACTGTGTAGAAAGACGAGTCGTACGAGCCCTTCTCAATGGAGAAGGTATGCGACGAGAGAGTTCAGAAGAGCAGTGTCCATTGTAATAGCTATAGTATTGAGAGAGTGACGCAACAATCGACGGGCAGAAAGAGATTGGAGAGAATTAGTGAGAGCAGGAGAGTTGAAAAGGCGAAAAGCTCTAGACTCCACCTTTTCCAGGAGAGCTGTGTGAGTGGAACCACCCCAGATGTGTGACACATTCTCCATACAGGGGGGAACAACACCCCTATACAGAGCAAGCAATTGGATTGGTGTGAAGAAATACTGAAGGGGCCTCAGAACACCCAACCTCTTAGAAGCTTGTTTAGAAAGAGAAATAATGTGATCTTTACAAGAAAGATCACGAGAAAAAGAAACACCAAGAATATTAAGGAGAGATGAAGGTTTGAATTGTGTGTTTTCGAGGAAGATATCATAGTTGTGTGGAAAATTGTGGTGAGTAAAGAGATGGAGGAATTGAGTTTTTGAGGCTTGAAAACGACCATGTTTTCTCTGCCCCAATTTGAAATGAGAGATAGATCAGAGGTTAGTTGCTCCAAGGCCACCCTCCTTGCTTCAATTAACTGTTGTTGAGAGGGGCACCTTTCAAAATGAAAATAGTAATGAAGGGTGGAGTCAACAGCATAGGAGTGGATAGGAGATGAAGTAATAGAGAGAAGGTCATTAATGAAAAGCAGAAAAAGTGTTGGGGATAGGACAGATCCTTGAGGAACACCACTATTAATAGATTTAAAGGAAGAACGGTGGCCGTCTACAGCAGCTGCTATAAAACGACCAGAAAAAAAAATCAGAGAGAAGGCCACAGAGAGAAGGATAGATTCCGAAAGAGAGATGTTTGGAAATCAAAGCTTTGTGCTAGACTCTATCGAAAGCCTTCGAAATGTCCAGCGCCACAGCAAAAGATTCACCGAAATACCGAAGAGCGGAGGACCAAGAGTCAGAGAGAAGGGAAAGAAGATGACCAGTAGAACGTTTCTTACGAAAGCCATACTGGCGATCAGAGATAAGATTAGAAGAATTGAGATGTTTCCAAATCTTCCTGTTAAGGATAGATTCGAAAACTTTAGAAAGAACGGAGGTTAAAGAAATTGGACGGTAGTTGGAGGGTTGAGAAGGGTCCCCCTTCTTCGGCATAGGCTGAATGAGCGCACGTTTCCAGCAAGAAGGGAAGGTTGAAGTAGAAAGGCATAGACGAAATAGTTATATATATATATATATATATATATATATATATATATATATATATATATATATATATATATATATATATATATATATATATATATATATATATATATTATATATATATATATATATATATATATATATATATATATATATATATATATATATATATATATATATATATATATATATATATATATATATATATATATATATATATATATATATATATATATATATATATATATATATAATATATATATATATATATATATATATATATATATATATATATATATATATATATATATATATATATATATATATATATATATATATATATATATATATATATATATATATATATATATATATATATATATATATATATATATATATATATATATATATTTATTCTTTTATCCTTTTCAGTTCCTTCCTTTGAAAAAAATGTGTGTGATTGTCTCATCTGATGAAGTTCTTCTGATCGTCAAGAAATTTTCCCTCATTCATTTTCTATTTCTTTTTCAAGTCTCTCAATCAAAAATTTCTTTCTAAATTTTATTTTTTATAAATAATATTTCTGAAGCATTTTTAGTTTTTCCTTTATTTATTTATTATTTAGATATTTTCGTTCTACTAAAGCTAAACTCTTCGCTCAAACTTTTGGCTCAAATTCAACCTTAGACGATTCTGGAGCTATTCCTTCTCCTTCAACTCCCTCCAACTCATTTATGTCTAAATTGTAATCATATATATATATATATATATATATATATATATAATATATATATATATATATATATATATATATATATATATATATATATATATATATATATATATATATATATATTATATATATATATATATATATATATATATATAATATATATATATATATATATATATAATATATATATATATATATATATATATATATATATATATAATATATTATATATATATAAAATATATTAAAACTTGTGCTTCCGAGCTTGCACCCTGACTTGACAAACTATTTCATCTCTGTCTTTCTGCTTCGACCTTCTCTTCTTGCTGGAAACGTGAAGCTCATTCGTCCTGTGACGAAGGGGAACACTTCTCAACCCTCCTCTAACTTTGACTCTTCTTTCTAAAGTTTTCAAATCTTTCCTAACAAGAAAATTTGGAAACATTTTAATTGTTCTAATTTTATCTCTGATCGTCAGTATGGCTTTCGT
>SEYY01016176.1:17500-26081 GCA_009176605.1 Armadillidium nasatum
ACAAAAGGAAAACAAAGTTGCTTCACAAAAGGAAAACAAAGTTGCTTCACAAAAGGAAAACAAAGTTGCTTCACAAAAGTAAAACAAAGTTGTCACAAAAGTAAAACAAAGTTGCTTCACAAAAGTAAAACAAAGTTGCTTCACAAAAGAAAAAAAAGCTTTAATGAGTGACAGACCTGGAGTCGCTCTTCCATTTTCAGATGGATAAAATCTCTCTCTTCGGCAGGAGTTTAAAACCGCTCACCTCGTTTTCGATCTTGAAGGCGTTCCAAACTCATCCCTCGACGTTGTTGGAACCTGCCTTCTCTTTTCCTCTGGCGACCCCTTCTGGAGTCATCGCTATTCGGACGAGGTTGATTAGGAGTAACTAAGCCAGGAAGACTACCACTTCTTTCCGGGAGGATGATTAGGTTCCTATTTCGTTAATTAATAAATGATTTCAATGCAGTTCAAATACAAAGAAAAACCATAAAAGTAAATAAAAAAATTATTCTACATAAAATCTTACTTGTTTCGCTTCTCCTTTTCTCTTTTATTCAATTTTGGAGAACTGTGGACGATAATATCCTCCAAGGACGACGAAGGCTTCTGAAGGGGAAATGGCCTTTTGGCTTTCTTCCTGAGGTCATCACAAATATAAAATTATTTCTTAAGCTCAAAGTTTTTAAAATAAAATTTTAATTCATAAGTTTGCATTTGTCTCACCTCTCTGCCAGGGATGATGCCCCGAAGCCCGGTTTAACCTGAGGCAGCTTCTGGTTATACACCTGCCTCGTCTTCTTTAATAGGAGGTAGAGCTGCGGTAGACGAAGGTAATGGTGGTAAACTGGTGGGTGTCCTTTTCGATCCCGTGCAAGGGGAGCTACAGCGAGGGTTCGGATTCATTGTCAAATGAATGGTCCAAATCGGGAGGAAATTAAGAGGAAAAAAAAAGGAATAAAGAAGGAATAAAATAAAGGAAAAGATTTTCTACGCAAAAACAATTAAAAAAAAAAAACAAAAAAAATGTGGAAACACAAAAATCAATTATAAAACAATGCAACTTTAAAACACTACTACTACTACTACTACTACTACTACTACTACTAATAATAATAATAATAATAATAATAATAATAATAATAATAATAATAATAATAATAATAATAATAATAATAATAATAATAATAATAATAATAATAATAATAATAATAATAATAATAATAATAATAATAATATATAATATATATATATATATATATATATATATATATATATATATATATATATATATATATATATATATATATATATATATATATTATATATATATATATATATATATATATATATATATATATATATATATATATATATATATATATATATATATATATAACAGTATAAGTGTTGGGAAAATGAGGGTGAGACAAATGAGAAAATAAAATTAAAGAAATAAAAAAATTTATTTTTTTTTTTATAAAAATTTTTTTATTAAAATTAAAAAAAAAAAAAAAAAAAAAAAAAAAAAAAAAAAAAAAAAAAAAAAAAAAAAAAAAAAAAAATTTTTTTTTTTTTTTAAATTTAAATGATTTATTACTCTTTAAATGGAAAAAAATTAATATTATTTTTTAATTAAAAATATATATATATATAAAAATAAAAATAAATAAACTCTTCGTATGGTATTTAATAACAAATAATCACGCTTTATATGGATATATATATATATATATATATATATATATATAATATATATATATATATATATATATATATATATATATATATATATATATATATATATATATATATATATATATATATATATATATATATATATATATATATATACAAAAGTTTGCAAACGGTTTTAAGAAATACCTCATAATGCTATAATAAAACGAGTTCACTCCGAAATGCGCAAAAAATGCATTTATAAGCCATTTGAAAACGTAATATTTTACGCAATACCTTCTGAGAACACACAAACACATATACACAAACACGCGTGTGCATTTTTCTGTTCACACGAGTGAGAGCAATAAAACACTCACATATCGGTGTCAGAACTAATAGGAGTGAAATTTTTGTCAGTTTTTGATTTTTGGTAATTAAAGAAGAAACAAAATTTAGGATGGGAAACGAAGAGCGAAGAAGAAACAAAGTTTAGGAAGGGAAACGAAGAGCGAAAAGGGAAAAGATTTAATAGAACAAAGTTTGGTGTTCGAGACTTCTCGGAAAACAATGAGGTAACTTGCTCTCCATCTATGACCAACTGTGGGTTGAATCTTTACAAGAATTTGTTTGTTGTGATGTGGTTCTTTCTTTATTATTTTGATTTTAATTCAGTGGTGGCAAATGATCTCCTTGAGACATCTTCCTCGTTCGGCTTTTATCTCTCTTTTTCTTTCCTTTCTTTTGCTTCGAACTTGTACTTGAATCCGCAGACCAAGGTCTCGCGGGGGTCTTTAATCCCGACTGAGCGATGGATCCTCTCCTGCTATTGATGTCCGGTAATGAATCTCTTCCCACAGATTTTCCCGTACTAAAACACACCAATAAAATCACGACAAATTAATTAAATTCGAAATAAAACAATTAAAGAGTCAATTTAAGTATTTTACGAATATATTTGGAAAAAGAAAATCTCATTCTATTTCCCGCAGACTTTATTTAAAATATTTTCTTAAATATTCTCAACAACGCAAAATTGATGTAATTTTTAAGTATTTCAAAGAAATGAATTTCAAGCACGAATTTTAAAAATGTAAAATCGTAGAATTTTAACTTGGGGAGAAGTTGAAAATTTAAAGAGTTTGTGGTTCATTATTTCATAATGACCAAATGAAAGAATAATTACAGAACTTTTGAAGGATTTTTTCGTACATTTCGCTTTCTTACTCATCTCAAAACTTAACTTAAAATTACCTGTTCTGTGATTGTCAAAATGGATATACTTATTCCATTATTTCTCATTACACTAAAATAAATCCCCCCCCAAATTTTTTTTTATACCTAATATGAAAAATTACCTGAACTTTCCAATTTTTTTTATACATAACCTCTACAGGTAAAGTTTCAGAGGCCTACACATTAACCACCAAAGTTGAGAAAAACCTCCCCTTGATTAGGATTAATGCTCTGCACTAAAACGGGCAAGTTGAAGGAAGTGAGGGAAATAGTAGATGGAAGAGTGTTTCGGACATTACCAGTAAGAGAATGAGAATAATATATATATAAATAATATATATATATATATATATATATATATATATATATATATATATATATATATATATATATATATATATATATATATATATATATATATATATATATATATATATATATATATTATTATATATATATATATTATATATATCTAAAGAGAATGGATGAGACTGTATTGGAAAACGCTAAACGAACTTTTCTCAAAGGAGGAAGTATGCGACTAGAGAGTTCAGAAAGGAATGATCCATTGTAATATGGATAAGATGAGAGCGACGCAACGATTCGACGGCAATAATAAGATTATAGAGAGTTTATAAGTGCAAAAGTGGTAGATGAACCTTTTCAAGGAGGGTAACACATATGAATCCACCCCACATAGGAGATGAATACTCCATAAAAGAGAATAACAATACCCCTACTCAAAGCAAGTACCTGGAGTGATGAAGGAGGCTACCCAACTTCAAAGATCAGTGTTTAGTGAGAGAGAAGAAATAATTTATCTAAAATAGATCTTGTGAAAAGAAAATATTAAAAATATTAAGAGTTTGAGAGGCTCTGAGGCAAGGCAGTCATATTTTCATTGCCCCAATCTCCAGTTAGTGATGCGAAAAAGGACAGAAGTCAGATGCTCCAAGGCATATATATATATATATATATATATATATATATATATATATATATATATATATATATATATATATATATATATATATATATTATTCTAAAGAGAATGGGTTAACTAGGATTAATTGTTTGTTGTAGATTGGATTTTCTTTGAAAGTGAGAGGAGTTTTGAAAGGTGGAATTGGCATCATAAGAGTGAATAGGAGAAATGACAATCAAATCATTAATGGAGAATAATATATATTTATAAGTTTATAAGAGATGCAAGAGATACTGTAGCAGAACCCTGAGAAACATTATTATTGATAAATTAAAAGAATCCACGATGGCAGTTTACAACAGTTGCTAAAGAAGAGTCCGAAAGGATATTAGAGAGAAGGATAGATTAAAAACAGAGAGAACTTTGGAAATCAAAGCTTTGTGCTAGACTCTTTAGAAGGATTTCGGTATGTCCACCTTTACAGCAAAAGTTTCACTGAAATGATGAGAAGCAGATAACCATGGAAGGGTCAGAGAGAAGGGAGAAAATCACCAGGAAGGAAACCACTACGGAAACCATATTGACGAACTGTGATAAAAACAGAAGATTTAAGATGATTCTAAATCACCGTTTTAGGATTAAATTCAAAAGTCTCAGTATATATATATATATATATAATATATAATATATTATATATATATATATATATATATATATATATATTATATATATATAATATATATATATATATATATATATATATATATATATATATATATATATATATATATATATATATATATATATATATATATATACTATATATATAGAGACAGTCGCTGTAGACGATGTATACAGAAAGCTGTACCAATGAGGTAGGACCCCTTCCAAAACCAGAAGGAATAGTAGAATGGTTTTGAAGCTCTTCTTCTTCGAATCACTGTAGCAACTCGAATCACTGTAGGAATGAGAAGAGCGAAGTTGATTCGCAGATCGAAGCAGTTTAGCAAGGCAGGGTGCAAGATCAGACACCAAGATTTGAGAACCACAGGAAAAAGGCTGACAGACCTGTACACCGTGCATCCTCGCACTATTAATTAAGCTCAGAAAGAGCAGAAATTTTACAGTATCTTTGGATGATATGAAAATATTAGGTATAAATGAACTGGAGAAAGGTTGAGAAGTTTGAATAGCTCCGAAATCATCTAAAATGAGGCTATGTTTTTAGTGAGTAATTCAGCTTCAAGAGATGGTAAAACTAGCGTAACGTCATCATAAGAAACAAGAGGAGTGGGAAAGAAAAAAAGCAATGTTAGAGTTGACTTATTTAGCAAAATGTCAGAAAGAGCGTGATGTAGAAGAACCAGAAAGATTGTTAAATTTTTTAGGGAGAAAATAGCTTTTAGGGTCACAGAGAATATATTTTGAGCGATTTCAGAGGGAAACGAAAGATGAACGAGTTCTGAAATTTGAAGACGATCGTAATTCCTAGGGGCAACGTCCTTACCAAAAAAAAAAAAAAAAAAAAAAAAAAAAAAAATATATAATATATAATATATATATATATATATATATATATATATATATATATATATATATATATATATATATATATATATATATATATATATATATATATATATATATATATATTAAATATTAAATTAAATTAAATTTAGTATAGTGACCATTCAGCATTTTAATGGAGAAAATTTCTGAATACATTTTAGTGATAGAACACCTTTTAAAAATTTCTTTCTTCCTAAGTTTTAATTTTAAGACTTAAATTAAAAGAAACTTTCAAATTCAGTTCTAGTAAAAGACAATTCAGCTTTTTAATTGGTAATTAAGATAAGATTTGCTATTGCAGATTTCCCAACTCAAAAGATTATATAGTAAACCAAATGGAAAATTAATCATATTTTTGCTATTCCAAAATATAAAAAGCTTTTTTTATTCTGAAGATTTACATCCTCTGCCCTCACATTAACGTAGATATTTTTGGAGACGGATGTAGACACAGATGCAAATTCTCCTATAATATAATTATCCGTATATGTGAGATGAATATCTGTATTTTTTTGTAAAAAAATCAATTGAGGTTGAGAAAATAAATGAAAATAATTACCCAAGTGGACTTGAAATAGCCAATGGCGTGGCTGGACGTGGAATATCATTTGAGTTTCTTCTTCTTCCCGGTTTGAAGAGCTTTTCGGGTTCTCTGTCAAATTATAAGAATACGTCACAAGAAATACGATGAGAAAAACATTAATACAAAAAATGTTATATGATATAATCAAACAGTCAAGCAACACTTAAATTATTTTTGCTTAAACGATGCCACTATTACAAGTGCAATATTTAATACAATAACAATAATAACTACAACTAGTTACTAATATTATCAGTAGTGAAAATCCCGTTAAGATATTCAAACTTTTCTATTGGAACCTTAAACAAAATCAATGAACTTCTAACGTCTTTATAAGATCCTTAAAAATCACAGTGCGAATTCTGTAAGTGATTTTAATGGGATAAGATCAAAACTTGTTGATTCTTACTCCACTGCCTGACGGAGCAGAAACAAATATGTCCTCCTTTATACTTATCTTAATGGTTAAGGTGCTCGAATGGAAGAAATATGAACCAATAATTCCATAAATATTATTGTTTTGAAATAAATTGTCATATTACTAAAAATAGAAAGAGTTTTTTTTTTTTTGGTGCAGAATTGATCCAAGTGTGAGACAATCGTGAGGATAACATTTTATTTTGTGACATGAATGAATGATAAAACCTCTCCCCCAATTGGAAATGCTTCTTTCTCTCTCTCTCTCTCTCTCTCTCTCTCTCTCTCTCTCTCTCTCTCTCTCTCTCTTCTCTCTCTCTCTCTCTCTCTCTCTCTCTCTCTCTCTCTCTCTCTTTCGTAAATTTTATTCCTACTCTTTCAAAATTTCCCAAGAGCTTTGACCTCATAGCAACAAACTCTTCTTAACCTTTTGGTCTTTTGAAACAATATTTTAATAGAGAATTCATCTATCACAAAATAGATCGGTATAAATGTGAATTAAAAAACAGATATGAATAAATCCAATAAGGACGAGTAAATCTTTATTGAAAAAATAATCTGTGGAGAAGAGAAGGGTTGTCCTTCAAAAAAAGGTTCAGAGGACAGACACGCATTGATGAATGATTAACAATTAGTGGCTTTTATAAACGCTTTCGTATGTGTATAAAGTTAATAATATTTTTTTTTTTTTAATAATAAACTTATTTGTGAAAACGATTTTGAAATTGTACTTTTATTAAACTTACCTTCTTCTTTCTCATGAAGAAAATGTTTAAAAATGTTTAAATAACATTTTTATCATTAAAATCAACATTAAAATTCACTTTAATAAAACCACCGCAAATTCGGTTTGAATTTTTAAGAAAAGAAAATTTATTTCAAATTAAATAAATTTTTTTTCTTTTTTTTATTTAAACATTAATTAATCTCTCAAAAAATTAACTTTTTTTCTTCTCCTATTTTAACTTTTAACAACAGCAACAACAACAACAACAACAAATTCTATTTATCCCAATTTAAAATTAACTACAGACTTCAAATATTAAACCCATAGTTTAAGTAATCTCCTTATACTACTACTACTACTACTAACAATAATAATAATTAAAACATCTCAAAAAAGAAAAATAATAATAATAATAATAATAATGACAGAAATACTTCTACTAATTTTAGTACTAACTAAATAATAATACTAATAATAATAATAATAATAATAATAATAATAATAATATAATAATAATAATAATAGTTAATTAAAGAGACTTACTTGCTGGATAAAGGTGGTAATTTGTCTGGCCTGAGAGACATAACAGAGTTGGACTAAAATCACAGAAAATTTTACGAAAAAAACAAAAGTTAAAATAAAAAAAAAATAAAAAATTAAATAATTTCTTATATTTCTATTTGCAAAGTAAAAGTGCCATCGGGGAGGCACCAAAAACAGTGTCAACTTGGTTGGCAACGCTAATTTTATTATTAACTCTTAAAGTTTCCATTGCCGAATTATATATATATATATATATATATATATATATATATATATATATATATATATATATATATATATATATATATATATATATATATATATATATATATATATATATATATATATAAGGCTTTTAATATCAGAATATCTTCAGACTGATGATTAGTTAATTTTGTATTCATATAATACTATAATAAGGGCTTTATGCCCCTGGACGAAAGCTTTCTCTAACGAAGGAGGAATGACTTACCCTCACTTGATTTAGGTCTCCCAAACTGCCCGAAGAACCCTTCAGATTATTTGTATATTGGGACTCCAACTGGTAAAGAGCGTAAAGTTCTTCAAGCTCCTGATTGTAACAATGGTCTCCTTCTGTGCCAATATTATTATTATTATTATTATTATTATTATTATTATTATTATTATTATTATTATTATTATTATTATTATTATTATTATTATTATTATTATTATTATTTTATTGTTGTTGTTGTTGTTATTATTATTATGTGTGTGTTACCTGAGAGGATGCTCCTTTGCTTTCGTGATAATCTCTTCGCAAAGAGCTCTCTGACGATCATAGCGCATGAGGAGGAGGTCCCGCCTGTATAAGTCGTGTTCTCTCACGATGGCATTTCGGGCCATCTCAACCTGCTGGATTTCTAACTCGTGTACCTGAAGAGGTAGAAGAAGGAGAAGAAGG
>SEYY01016177.1:0-5000 GCA_009176605.1 Armadillidium nasatum
GTAATTGACAATCAAAATGTTAAGTGAAATAAAACTCATTTAAACGAAAAATTCCATTGAAATTCATTAAAATAAGTTTGAAAAATATAATGTGAGGCGTTGGATAGTGTTATTATATAATTTAACATCATAATATGGAAAAGAATCAGATTCCTGCATCATATTATCTGTGTCGTTCCAATATTTTAGGTAATTGACAATCAAAAATGTTAAGTGAAATGGAAAAACTCATTTAAACGTAAAATTCCATTGAAATTCATTAAAATAAATTTGAAAAATATAATGTGAGGCGTGGGATAGTGTTATTATATAATTTAACATCATAATATGGAAAAGAATCAGATTCCTGCATCATATTATCTGTGTCGTTCCAATATTTTAGGTAATTGACAATCAAAAAATGTTAAGTGAAATGGAAAACTCATTTAAACGAAAAATTCCATTGAAATTCATTAAAATAAGTTTGAAAAATATAATGTGAGGCGTGGGATAGTGTTATTATATAATTTAACATCATAATATGGAAAAGAATCAGATTCCTGCATCATATTATCTGTGTCGTTCCAATATTTTAGGTAATTGACAATCAAAAATGTTAAGTGAAATGGAAAACTCATTTAAACGTAAAATTCCATTGAAATTCATTAAAATAAGTTTGAAAAATATAATGTGAGGCGTGGGATAGTGTTATTATATAATTTAACATCATAATATGGAAAAGAATCAGATTCCTGCATCATATTATCTGTGTCGTTCCAATATTTTAGGTAATTGACAATCAAAAATGTTAAGTGAAATTTAAAACTCATTTAAACGAAAAACTCCATTGAAATTCATGTGAGGCGTGGGATAGTGTTATTATATAATTTAACATCATAATATGGAAAAGAATCAGATTCCTGCATCATATTATCTGTGTCGTTCCAATATTTTAGGTAATTGACAATCAAAAATGTTAAGTGAAATGGAAAACTCATTTAAACGTAATATTCCATTGAAATTCATTAAAATAAGTTTGAAAAATATAATGTGAGGCGTGGGATAGTGTTATTATATAATTTAACATCATAATATGGAAAAGAATCAGATTCCTGCATCATATTATCTGTGTCGTTCCAATATTTTAGGTAATTGACAATCAAAAATGTTAAGTGAAATGGAAAACTCATTTAAACGAAAAATTCCATTGAAATTCATGAAAATAAATTTGAAAAATATAATGTGAGGCGTGGGATAGTGTTATTATATAATTTAACATCATAATATGGAAAAGAATCAGATTCCTGCATCATATTATCTGTGTCGTTCCAATATTTTAGGTAATTGACAATCAAAAATGTTAAGTGAAATGGAAAACTCATTTAAACGTAATAAATTCCATTGAAATTCATTAAAATAAGTTTGAAAAATATAATGTGAGGCGTGGGATAGTGTTATTATATAATTTAACATCATAATATATGGAAAAGAATCAGATTCCTGCATCATATTATCTGTGTCGTTCCAATATTTTAGGTAATTGACAATCAAAAATGTTAAGTGAAATGGAAAACTCATTTAAACGAAAAATTCCATTGAAATTCATTAAAATAAATTTTGAAAAATATAATGTGAGGCGTTGGATAGTGTTATTATATAATTTAACATCATAATATGGAAAAGAATCAGATTCCTGCATCATATTATCTGTGTCGTTCCAATATTTTAGGTAATTGACAATCAAAAATGTTAAGTGAAATGGAAAACTCATTTAAACGAAAAATTCCATTGAAATTCATGAAAATAAATTTGAAAAATATAATGTGAGGCGTGGGATAGTGTTATTATATAATTTAACATCATAATATGGAAAAGAATCAGATTCCTGCATCATATTATCTGTGTCGTTCCAATATTTTAGGTAATTGACAATCAAAAATGTTAAGTGAAATGGAAAACTCATTTAAACGAAAAATTCCATTGAAATTCATTAAAATAAATTTTGAAAAATATAATGTGAGGCGTGGGATAGTGTTATTATATAATTTAACATCATAATATGGAAAAGAATCAGATTCCTGCATCATATTATCTGTGTCGTTCCAATATTTTAGGTAATTGACAATCAAAAATGTTAAGTGAAATGGAAAACTCATTTAAACGAAAATTTCCATTGAAATTCATTAAAATAAGTTTGAAAAATATAATGTGAGGCGTGGGATAGTGTTATTATATAATTTAACATCATAATATGGAAAAGAATCAGATTCCTGCATCATATTATCTGTGTCGTTCCAATATTTTAGGTAATTGACAATCAAAAATGTTAAGTGAAATGGAAAACTCATTTAAACGAAAAATTCCATTGAAATTCATTAAAATAAATTTGAAAAATATAATGTGAGGCGTTGGATAGTGTTATTATATAATTTAACATCATAATATGGAAAAGAATCAGATTCCTGCATCATATTATCTGTGTCGTTCCAATATTTTAGGTAATTGACAATCAAAAATGTTAAGTGAAATGGAAAACTCATTTAAACGAAAAATTCCATTGAAATTCATTAAAATAAATTTGAAAAATATAATGTGAGGCGTTGGGATAGTGTTATTATATAATTTAACATCATAATATGGAAAAGAATCAGATTCCTGCATCATATTATCTGTGTCGTTCCAATATTTTAGGTAATTGACAATCAAAAATGTTAAGTGAAATGGAAAACTCATTTAAACGAAAAATTCCATTGAAATTCATGAAAATAAATTTGAAAAATATAATGTGAGGCGTGGGATAGTGTTATTATATAATTTAACATCATAATATATGGAAAAGAATCAGATTCCTGCATCATATTATCTGTGTCGTTCCAATATTTTAGGTAATTGACAATCAAAAATGTTAAGTGAAATGGAAAACTCATTTAAACGTAATATTCCATTGAAATTCATTAAAATAAATTTGAAAAATATAATGTGAGGCGTGGGATAGTGTTATTATATAATTTAACATCATAATATGGAAAAGAATCAGATTCCTGCATCATATTATCTGTGTCGTTCCAATATTTTAGGTAATTGACAATCAAAAATGTTAAGTGAAATGGAAAACTCATTTAAACGAAAAATTCCATTGAAATTCATTAAAATAAATTTGAAAAATATAATGTGAGGCGTTGGATAGTGTTATTATATAATTTAACATCATAATATGGAAAAGAATCAGATTCCTGCATCATATTATCTGTGTCGTTCCAATATTTTAGGTAATTGACAATCAAAAATGTTAAGTGAAATGGAAAACTCATTTAAACGTAATAATTCCATTGAAATTCATTAAAATAAGTTTGAAAAATATAATGTGAGGCGTGGGATAGTGTTATTATATAATTTAACATCATAATATGGAAAAGAATCAGATTCCTGCATCATATTATCTGTGTCGTTCCAATATTTTAGGTAATTACAATCAAAAATGTTAAGTGAAATGGAAAACTCATTTAAAAGAAATATTTTAATAGAACTTATAATCTCATCTTATTATGAAGAGACACGACGAAGTGTTTGTTGCTTTCTTTGAAGCCGATCAGAAACTCTCGCAAATTTGTAACTTGACTCTTAATTAAAATTTAAAATTAAACTATTTTAAAACAACATTAACTAATATACAAAAAAATATCTCTCACACACACACACATCCAAGACCGTCTTAGGTATGGCTCCTAGAGGGACCATCTCGCTCATGCTAGAATTGTACAGTCAAATTATTGACTGTTAAAGGTAACTTTTCAATTTGTAAAGATGCATGGCTTTTTTAAACTCTGTAAAATAGTTTGTGTATTTAATGTAAGCATAATATAAATAAATAATAATAAATAATAATAAATAAATAATAATAAATAAATAATAAAAATAAATCAAGTTCGACCTATTCGCTCACATTTGGAGGGGTTAAGTCTGTCAATGGAGTTACCGACTCTTTTTGGTACATTGGCATTCTCCCTTCATTAATTTCAGCAACATTGATGATCTTTATTCTAATTTACACTTTATTGAACATTACCTTTCTACCTGTAGTTCTAACCTTTTATTATTAACCGAAACAATGGTATTTGGGAGTTCTGATAACAAACCAAACCTTTTACCCTCTTCTTTTCTCGATCCTCAATTTTCAACGAAAGGCTTTTAATGTTGCTTATTTGCTCAATGAATTTGATTGTTGTCGCGTCTCTAATTTGAAGTCTTCCGAATATCCTGCCTTATGCCTCAGGTTCTTTTGCCAATCTACTGCTAAATTCATCACCTATGTATATCTATTACCTAACTAAATTCTTTGACTACTTAAATTTACAAAATAGAGGACATTCTCTCGTATTCTCCTTTTTCTAAAATTATTATCCCTGGTGATTTGAGTGTTTCACCACCACAAATTCTCAAGATGCAGCTGGTGAACGAACTTACCGCAGCTGGTGAACGAACTTACCTACTAGTCCTCTGTTTAGAGACATATATATAGCAAGCAGTTGGTATAGCTTTGTGCCCGTATCCCTAATCGTCTTGGATATGAACCCAACATTTCTTAATTTTCATTTCTTCTGTTAAACTCTGTTCTTCTTTGGGTTATTCTGATCACCTTCTTTATCTTTTCCCTGTCAATCTAATCAGTTCTTCTACAGGAAAGACCCAAGCCTTCGGTGAGGAACCAATTTTGGCTCTTTGGTGACTCGTCAGACTTGCTGTAGAATTTCACTGATTTTCCTTGAATGACCACTGCTTTAGTGAAGAGGTTCTACAGTATGTGCAGAAAACCTAACCGAGGTGATTTTCTCTGGCAAGGACGAGTACTTTTCATATTCCCTTCAACTAAATCTAACCTACCTTGAGCTAGCTGTTTATTTGCGTGATATTTGCCACAGAGAAGTTGCCTTCTGGAATCACCGTCGTCTTCAAACTTCAGAAATTCATGCAATTTATATTTCATCTCGAAATTGTGCAAAATCTTTCATCCGGAACACTAA
>SEYY01016177.1:10000-15000 GCA_009176605.1 Armadillidium nasatum
CGGATGTTGAATTTTCGAAAGTGCGGATGCGGATGCGGATGCGGATGGATTTTGAATTTTCGAAAGTTCGGATGCGGATGCGGATGCGGATGTTAATTTTCATGAGGATGCGGATGCGGATGTTAATTTTGATGAGGATGCGGATGCGGATGTTAATTAATATATATATATATATATATATATATATATATATATATATATATATATATATATATATATATATATATATATATATATATATATATATATATATATATACTATCACCTTTCCCACTTTCGTGAGGTGGTGCCGCCACAATTCCCTTACAAACATAACAATTCTTACCTTTCAACGCTTTCACCACCTCCCTCCATCTCTGTCTCCAAAAATCTTCTACCCTGTTCTAAACTCAAATTCCTTCCATTAAAATCACTCTCACTTCATCCATCCATCTCCACTTCGGCCTTCCCCTCCCCCTACCCTTCCCCTATCTACATCGGATCTACGTACCTTGCCAACCATTCTGTTCTCTTTCATTCTTCACATATGTCCAAACCATTTTAGCACATTCTCCTCCTCTCTATCAATTACACCCTTCTTCCATTTACACATCTCCCTTATTCTTTCATTTCTAATCCTATCAATCCTTCTCAATTTATATATCGTTCTCAAATCTTTCATCTCAAAGACATTACCTTCCACCCAACATTACTAGATATTTGAATTCATTCACCTCCTCAAGTTTCCATTCTCACACTTCTACAAACCAATTCCTCCCTCCACATATCCTCATCCCCACCTCCAATCCTCATAACTTTATTCTTCGCTGGATTGAATTTCAATCTCGTGTTTGCACATTTCTCTTCAAACTCTCTCACAAGTATTCTCATCTTTTCTCCAGATTCGGCCACCAACACATGCCGCATCATCTGCAAAAAGTAAAACATTCACTTGACATTCACCCTCCATATTTCTCAACGTAATACTCTTCCCTTCTCTCTCCATTTTCTAAGTAAACCACTCATCAATAGATTAAATAACATGGAGATATTACAAACCCCTGTCTCAATCCCACTCCTATGCTAAACCAATCCGATAGTTCTCTCTTCACCCTCACTCTTGATCTACAATTCGCATATATATATATATATATATATATATATATATATATATATATATATATATATATATATATATATATATATATATATATATATATATATATATATATATATATATATATATATATTAGTGATGGATCGGATGTCATATTTTCTAATTTGCGGATGCGGATGCGGATGCGGATATTGAATTTTTGAAAGTGCGGATGCGGATGCGGATGTTGAATTTCCGAAAGTGCGGATGCGGATGCGGATGTTGAATTTTGAAAATGCGGATGCGGATGCGGATGCGGATGTTGATTTTTGTGCGGATGTTCCGCATCCGCGCATGCGGATGCCATCACTAATATATATATATATATATATATATATATATATATATATATATATATATATATATATATATATATATATATATATATATAAAAACCCCTATTAATTAAAGCCGTTCTTAACTAAGTTATCACAGGAAACGTATACGTGAAAAAGATGATGAAGGGGCTAGAAGCAAAGGAATGTATGTGACTCTAAAGTACTTAGCTGGAAAGTGAGATTTTAAGTTCGAGTTGTTTATAAGTATATAGGGTTAAAAAAATAATTTCAAATTATCAACAAACAACGCACATCAACTTGATTACTTTTGCCTCTCGATGCATTTGCTGCTTTGAGTGAGTTGTAACTGTAAGAGGCAAGGGTCTTAACAGACACAAACTGCATCCGCTTTAGGACATCGACTAGACTTCAAGGTAATAGTCGCAAAAGTAACACTTGTCGTTAGTAGGTACCTGAAAAAGTTGTCTTATTCTACCGGAGCCAGAGTCCCATTTTCGTTGACTAGTCGTTGACGTAACTTCAAATGGACGTGAACTGCCTCATTCAAAACAATGTAAGGCTCAGCGACATTGACGTCAAAGTACGTGACAGCAAAAGTAATAAAGAAGCTGCGAAGAGTAATTTTTGGCAGATGAAGCAAGGACATTCATGCTCAATTAGTATAAATTAAGATTTTTCTTTTCATAGCTCTAAAGCTGGGGTCCCTCTTTTGCAATTTTTCTTTTTCCCATGTACAGTTGCAGGTGTATGAAGAATACTTTCTGCAATCGACATCACCCTGCATTATCAGATATATATATATATATATATATTATATATATATATATATATATATATATATATATAATATATATATATATATATATATATATATATATATATATATATATATATATATATATATATATATATATAAAAAAAAAAAAAAAAAAAAAAAAAAAAAAAAAAAAAAAAAAAAAAAAAAAAAAAAAAAAAAAAAAAAAAAAAAAAAACACAGATTTGAAACTGAACAAGCAAAGAAAGACATTAAAAGTATATGAAGAACTGGAATGAATACTGCCTTAAATTGAGATTAAATTTTAAAAAGCAGTTAGTTGTTAAATACAAACAGTACAGGATAATGTATAAAAAGTAGGTATATAATGAGAAAATATATGAGATATAAAAAAATATACATAAGGAGAAAATGTTTTAAAAATTTCCCTTTTTCCTACACCAAATAATTGAACATATAAATGCACTCACAGACAAGCAACATTCCTTTGCTTGTTCAGTTTCAAATCTGTGTTTGGTTTTAAGTTTTATAATTTTAAACATTTTATGGTATATTTGATGAGTATATTTTTATATTTATTGTTATTTTGATCAGTTCATTTACGTTTTTTTATTTATAATTGTAACTGTAAGGTGGAATTTGGTAGTCTACTGGCCTTGGCACAGGAATATATATATATATATATATATATTATATATATATATATATATATATATATATAATATATATATATATATATATATATATATATATATATATATATATATATATATATAAATATATATAATTACTGAAGTTAATTTTAGACTTTTAGAATCTCACACGTATGAAATTAGTAATTAGTATAAAAACATTTGTTTTACTTCAAATGGTTTAAAAATTATTTTCTGTTTATATTTTTCAGAAACGTTGACGATCAAAAACTTAAAAGCCTATAATAAAACTGATACTAAAATATACCTCAAATGGGATATTTCTAATGAGGATTACACTATTAAAGGGTATAACATTGCTTGGAATGGAGAAGTTTTATGGACCAAGGATAAAACTTCTACCGGAAAATCTTTCTCAACAGAGAGACAAACTGTTATCTTCAGTCTTATTCCTTACACTTCCTATTCGGTGAAAGTGACAATTGTTTTTAGTAGTGGAGAAGGGAATTCTGCTGAGATTTTGAATGTAATAACCTTAGAAGGAGGTTAGTGTATTCTGTATACTATCGAGTTATTTTGGATAGTTTTTTTTATCGTTTTTCATAATTTTTGATTTGTAAAATATTTTTAACATTTAGAAAAAAACTTTTTCTCTTTACATTTTTCTACATAGCACCAGGTTCACCAGAAAATGTATTTGTCCAAGTACTTTCGTCTTCTAAAATATTTGTCAACTGGACCGATCCTTTGGAAGCAAACGGGAAACTACTTAACTATTCTCTGGTACACCTGAAATTGTCTGACGAAGAAGAGTCAACGAAAACTTTCAATACAACTAGGAAAAATGTTCATATTTATAGGTTGTACAGTTGTGGTGAATACGAAATTGGTGTTCAAGCCTCCACTAAAGAAAGTTTGGGTAGACAAGCTTTAAGTTTCTTTGAAACGAATCCCGATAGTAAGTATATATATATATATATATATATATATATATATATATATATATATATATATATATATATATATATATATATATATATATATATATATATATATATATATATATATATATATATATATATATATATATAAGTTTTTAGCTTTTTTATTATCTGAACTTAATACTGGTTATTAGTGAGTTTTATTCTTTAAGAGCAAAACTTATTTGCCGTTTGATGATACATTTTTAGTATTGAAACTTAAAATTATTTAAAACTAATTTGAGTTTAAATTTTTGATTTTAAGTTTATTTTACAGTTTTAAAATTTAAGTTTTTAATGTAAATATTATTTCAGTTTTATTTATTTATTTTTTTTTTTTGTTTTCTTGTCTGTCTGTTTGCTTGTTTGGCTGTTCGTTTGTTTGTTTGTCTGTTTCTTTGTTTAATTTAATCGTGATTGTGTGTGTAGAATGGCGGGTGTGAGCAGACGTGGGTTCTTTATGCACTTTACCAATGTCGGTTTTAATTTAGGATCTGTGAGATACCACCTCTCTAACTCTCATCCAAATCTTTTGCTTTTTCTGAGCCCCAGATATCTAAGAATTCCTTCTTTAACTTTAATTTATTCAACTATAACTTGTTTCATAATATTCGTTCTAAGGGTGGAGTTTGTGTCTATGTAAACACTAACACTCCGGTAACACATCTTGTAAATCTTGAATCTCCTAACTTCGATATTCTGTGGTTTAATATCTTTCTTCCTACTACTTCCTACTCTTAGTTGTGCTGCTTCTACTGTTCTCTCAACAGAATAGATTTTTCTACCCTTTTTGAGTACCTAACTAATTTTCACGAAACTATTACTGTGCCATATATGCCGGAAGTCTTTCTCAGCTTTATTTTTATATTATTTACCTTTCAACTATGAACAGTGGACACTCAAATTTAGATAGTGTGACTGTGGTTAAACTGTAATTAATTAAATTATAAATATGAAATTATGTAGGCCTCTGCATTATATATAAAAAAAATAAAAAATAAATAAATTATTGTATATGAAATGAAGAATGAAACAGATTCATAATCTTCTTGGTTAAATGCAATGTAAATTTAAAATTTTAGTATCGTGAGATTGAAAAAGAACAGAAATTTTCATACACTAATACAATTCTTGCAGTTTTAATTTACCCTCTCCTCA
>SEYY01016177.1:20000-21435 GCA_009176605.1 Armadillidium nasatum
GTTCCCATAAATTACCTTAATATTTTATGGCCATAAAGATTTTTTATTTAGATTTAAAATAATTAATAACTTAATTATATTGTTGGTAGAAAAATCGCTCTTTTCCTCCAATTTATAAAACCTCCTTCGGGCCCTGAATATTGCATTTGAAATGAAGTTGTCTATATAACCTAACTTTTTAAAATTCTCCTTCAGAAACACCAATTCATTATTCAGATGCTGTGGTGAGCTAATACGGTATACTCGAAGAAACATGACCGACATTACGGACCGTTTAGTGGACACTGCATGGCTAGAAAAACAATTAATATAATCAAAAGAATGATTTGCTTTACGATAAACGCTGAAAAAAAGTCTGGAGTTATTTTGTTTGATGTGTATCTCCAAAAAGAAATACTCTCTCGGACTTCTGTTTCAAAAGTAAATTTAATAGGAGGAATATGACTATTAAGATTATTGACCAAGCCTACTATATCCGTATCCGCAATGAGAACAATGAAAGTGTCATCCACATATTAGAACTAGGGTTAGCCGACGCACCGGGTGCGGTTGCGGTGCGGTGCTGGTGCGTGGTGCGGTGCGATTTTGTGCGGTGCGGCGGTGCAAAGAAAAAATAAAGTGCGGTGCGGTGCGGTGCGCAAAGAAAAATTAACGGCGCGGTGCGGTGCGCAAAGGTGCGGTGCTGCGGGCCCTGGTGCGCACCGCACGAATAATTGTATTCCTGCGATAATCTTCTGTTCCATAAAGATTATATATATATATATATATATATATATATATATATATATATATATATATATATTATATATATATATATATATATATATATAATAATAGCAGAGAAAAATTTTCCGCACGCCAGGATTCGAACCTTTGACAAGCGTCGCCGTTACACAGTGAACACAAGGCTCTACCACTGAGCTACGCCGCCTTCCCAAAAAAGAAGGCATAGTAGAACAGTTTTCAAGCACTTATGCTTCGAATCACTGTAGCAACTCCTATAGGAGGGTGCTTGGAACCCCTACTGGGGCTACATTGGCATTTTGTTGGGGGCCTGGGTTACAGGAGCAAAAGAACGCAACACCAACATGGCGACAAATTTAGCAATAATAAGACAGCCGCTTGACAACAGCGTCGCCGTTAGACAGTGAACACTCTACCACTGAGCTACGCCGCCTTCTAGTAGAACAGTTTCAAGCACTTATGAATCACTGTAGCAACTCGGTATTTTAAATCCATAGGCTTGGAACCCCTACTGCTTGGCCTTGGGGCTTTATCAAGCAACGCCAACATGGCGTGCGAGACAGCCGCACGCCAGGATTCGAAACCACTTTAGACAGTGAACACAAGGCTCTACCACTGAGCTACGCCGCACGCCTTGTGTTTTCCTGGCGTGCGGAAAATTTTTCTCTGTCTTATTATTGCTAAATTTGTC
>SEYY01016179.1:0-5000 GCA_009176605.1 Armadillidium nasatum
AGTTGATTTCGATCATTTTTCTGAACATATAACGGTTTGAAAGTTATTTGGACCCAAGTTGAAAAAAATGAATAGCTTCAAACCACTGGTCCACATGGACTGAAAATTTAACTGAATAATCTTAGCCCCAATTTTTTTGCATTGGTGAGAACAGATTTTTGATTCACGTCTAGAAAAAAGTTATAAGCACTTGAAATTTTTTTGCAAAAATCGTACCCTTTTTAAAAAAAAAAAAAAAAAAAAAAAAAAAAAAAAAACGCTACCTACTAATTTCTTTATTTTTGGACATTGTTTTGTGAGGAAGGGCAAATTATTATTATTTTATTATTATTTATATTATTATTATTATTTTATTATTTTATTATTATTATTATTATTATTATTTATTATTATTATTATATTATTATTATTATTATATTATATTATATATAATATATTATATATATATATATATATATATATATATATATATATATATATATATATATATATATATATATATATATATATATATATATATATATATATGTTGCGCATTAAACTCTTGTCGCTAATTTGGAGTCTCACGAATTCTCTACTTTATGACTTAAAGCTCTCTTCCAATTCTACTACTAAATTTATTTGTTCTGTCTATTTATCTCTTAATTTACTGACTTATAAAAATTCTGAGACTATTTAACTCCAAAATAGAGCACATTCTTCTACTTCTCCTTTCTCCGAAATCATCTTTTTAGTGGATTTCAATGTTCACCACCGCCAATGGCTTTCATCTAGTTCTCATGATCCAGCCGGTGAACTCGCACACAACATTTCTGTCCAGAACAACTTGGGCAGTTGGTGCAAATCCCTACCCGGATCCCTGACCGTCTTGGTGATGAATCAACATACTTGATTTTCCTACTTCTTATCCTTCTCCTTATACTGTTAAAATCTTTCCTCCTCTGGTTCATCCGATCACCTTCTTAAATCCGATTTATTGTGTCTGTCTCTTCAAGTCTTCCGCAAGAATGGCCTTCGTCTTCAGCGAGGAGACGTTTCTGGCATTTCGGTGCCACTAACTGGTCTGACTTTCGGTTGTAATTCTTAGATTTCCCGTGGAATGAATATTGCTTTCGTGGGAGGGGTCCCTCGGAGTGTGCTGAGCGTATACCATAGGTGATTCTCTGACATGGAGGGGTATATTTCATTTCTTTCCCTTCTACTAAACCAAATAAACTTTGGTTTACCTCTGCTTGTTCTCGCGCTATCCGCCGTAGGGATGCTGCCTTCTGAGATTACCGTCGTCTTCAAACTCCTGAAACTCATTCAATTTATATTTCATCCCGGAATCGTACAAAATCTATTGTTCAAGACACAAAAACTCTTTTCTCCGCCGCAAATGCAGTTATCTTTCTGGATCCTCTTCCTCTCGCCCTTTCTAGCATTTTGCAAAAAATGTTAATCTAACTTTGCTTCTTCCTCTTCCCTCCTTTAGTTTATTCTGACGGCACAACTGCCATTTTACCTTCTACTAAAGCTGAACTCTTCGCTCATACTTTTGCCTCTAATTGTACCTTAGACGATTCCGGAGCTATTCCTCCTTCAACCCCCTCCAACTCATTTATGCCTAACATTGTAATTTTGCTAAAATGTCATTTCTGCTATCTCTGAGCTTTTAACACTAAGAAGGCGTATGGTCCTGATGTTATCCTTCTGCGGTTCTCAAAAAATTGGGCATCCGAACTTGCACCCAGACTTGGTAATATTTCCTCTTTGCCTTTCTACTTTGACCTTCCCTTCTTGCTGGAAATGTGTGCTCATTCAACCTGTGCCGAAGAAGAGGGGCCCCTCTGAACCCTTTAACTACCGTCCTATTTCTTTGACCTCCGTTCTTTCTAAAGTTTTCGAATCTATCCTTAACAGGAAAATTTGGAAACACCTTAATTCTCTAATCTTATCTCTGATCGCCAGTATGGCTTTCGTAAAGAACGTTCTACTGGTAATCTTCTTTCCCTACTTTCTGACTCTTGGTCCTCCGCTCTTCGGGGTTTCGGTGAATCTTTCGCTGTGGCGCTAGACATATCGAATCCTTTGATAGAGTCTGCCACAAAGCTTTGATTTCCAAACTTCCCTTCTTTCGGAATCTATCCTTCTCTCTGTAACCTTTTCTCTAATTTCCTTTTCCGGTCGTTCTATAGCAGCTATTGTAGACGGCAACCGTTCTTCCTATAAATCTATTAATAGTGGTGTTCCTCAAGGATCTGTTGTATCTCCAACTCTTTTTCTAATTTTTAATAAGGATCTTCTCTCTATTACTTCGTCTCCTATACACTCTTATGCCGATGACTCCACCCTTCATTACCCCTTTCAATTTGAAAGACGTCCCTCCCAACACAGTTGATAGATTCAAGAAGGATGGTCTTGGAGCAACTGACCTCTGACCTTTCTCGTATTTCAAATTGGGGCAGAGAAAACATGGTCGCTTTCAATGCCTCAAAAACTTAATTCCTCCATCTTTCTACTCGACACAATCTTCCACACAACTATGATATCTTCTTCGAAAACACTCAACTCAAACCTTCATCTGTTCTTAATATTCTCGGTGTTTCTTTTTCTCGTGATCTTTCTTGGAAAGATCACAATTTTTCTCTCACTAAACAAGCTTTTAAGATGTTGGGTGTTCTGAGGCGCCTTCGTGGTTTTTTACGCCACCCCAGTTGCTTGCTCTTTATAGGGGTGTTGTTCGTCCCTGTATGGGGTACGCCTCGCACATCTGGGGTGGTTCCACACATACAGCTCTTCTCGAAAAGGTGGAGTCTAGGGACTTTCATCTTATAAACTCTTTTGCTTTTACTTGCTCTCTCCAATCTCTTTGTTCCCGTCGAATTGTTGCGTCACTTTCTCTATACTATCGCTATTACAACGGACATTGCTCTTCTGAACTCTCACGTCGCATACCTCCTACATTGAGAAGGGCTCGTGCGACACGACTTTCTACACAGTCTCATCTTTTCTCTGTCCAATTCTCCGACCCCAGACTTAACCGCTGTGCTCACTCTTACATGTACTCTACTGGTAAAGTCTTGAACACACTCCCTTCTATTTTCCTTAACTTCCATTGACTTGCACATTTTCAATTGGCGTGTGTCAGGTCACGTCGGCCATTAGCGACCAGATTCATAATGTTCCCCAATTCTGGTGAAATTTGGTGGGCCTCCGGCCTTTGCTCACCAGAGGAGACAAAAAAATTTATATTATATTTTTATTAAATGCTATTTGTTTGAAGAGAGATATAGCTTAAAAACTTTGGGAATTTATGAAATTTGGTAAAAAAATTGACCGTCTTTAAGGCTATATCTCGAAACCAACGAATCGAATTGAATAAAGTATAGAGAGGAATTTGTATCCGCATCCCTCCTCTATACACCCACTAAAAATAAATGTATTTTTTTTTTTTTTTTTTTTTTTTTTTTGTCCGAAAAGGTGGATTTTTTTTTCAAAAAAAAAATTTTTTTTTTTTTTTTTTTTTTTTTTTTTTGGGCTTATAACATTTTCCCTGTAACTCTAGGAACAAAGGTCTGTTACAATCTTTTGTTGCCAGTAGAATTCTGAATATACAGTACAAATTTCAGGTCATTCCAAAAAGTGGTTTGGCCTCGCCATTCATTTGAAAAGGGTAAAAAGAAGAAGAAGAAAATTTTTTTTAAATAGTTATAGACTTAAGAAAACACTAAAAAAGAGAAAAGCTATATACACTGAAAATTTCAGGAGAATCGGCTGAAAATTAAAAAAAAAAAAAAAAAAAAATGAAATTGGATTGTCCCCTCAAGTATAATTTCCCATTTTAACCCCGGCTGGCAAACCCCGGTTCTCCCTAATTTTTAGCCGGGGCCTGGGGGGCCGGGGCCGGGGCCGGGGCCGGGGTCAGTAAAAATGGCCCGCCGGGTTCCCCGGTGCCGGGGCCTCGGTCGTTCCTATATATATATATTATATATATATATATATATATATATATATATAATATATATATATATATATATATATATATATATATATATATATATATATATATATATATATATATATATATATATATATATATATATATATATATATATATATATATATATATATATATATATATATATATATATATATATATATATATATATATATATATATAACTCTCCTAACTACAGTCTTGCCAAGTTTTTAATTCCTACCTTAGATCCTCTAACTAAAAAAGAATTTACCTTGTGAGACACTTTAGACTTTATCAATTGCCTAAATTCTTCTTTGGTACTTGCTTCATGACAAGCTTTCATATTGAATCTTTGTAAACAAAAATTCCTATTTCTTAAACCATCAACATAATAACTAATTAATTATTTCACAATAATCAAAACATTATGGGAATGGATCATCTCTCATTCACCAAACTTTTAAAATTATCTGTTGAAGATTCTGTATTCCTTTTCGACGGTGAACTATATCCAAATTGATAGTATGGTACGGATGTGAGCTCTCCTTTAGGTCCTGCTTTTGCAAATAGTTTTCTCTGTTATTATGAAAAACAATGGATCAGACAATGTCCCACTCTTTTCAAATCCCTTCTCTATCGCCGTTACATGGATGACTTTTTCTTAGTTTTCAAGGAGAAAGCTCATGCCAATATGTTTCTATAGTATATGAATGAGATACACAACAACATGAGATTCACTATTGAACAAGAAGATAATAATTCTCTATTTTTTCTAGATGTATATGTTACGCATATTAACAACATATTTAAAACATCTGTTTATAGAAAATCTACTTCTACTCTTCTTGCTACGAACTATTTTAGAAATATACCTCTTAAGTTCATTCTATCAGGTCTAAGATCTAGAATCTGTAGAGAATTTAAAATTTGCTCTGAATGGCATTTACTCTATAAAGTGACGGAATTTATTAAAATTCTTCTCCATTTTAATTTATTCCCTAAGTTCCAAGTGGAAAAAAGTATTAACGAGTTTATCGCT
>SEYY01016179.1:15000-25000 GCA_009176605.1 Armadillidium nasatum
CATGAGTTCTTGCCTACGTTTATTTTCAGTTTTTCCCTTAGGTGTTGATGGGATTAATATCAGGACTGCCAGTACTTCAAGGAGATTCTTGCAAACCATGTCGTGCAATGTGCCAGTTTTGTCGGAAAGGACTTCTTTTTAATGTACGAAAATTCCAGGTAGCATATCACACTTATTTTACATAAGCACCACTAACGCTTCGATATGTCGGTCACGCTTTGGCCAGCTGGCAGTCCTGATATTAATCCCATTAACACCTAAGGGAATAACTGAAGATACACGTAGGCAAGAACTCATATCATTATAGGACATTAGGACGGCGATCAAAGAAGAATGGTGAATATTCTACAAGATTTTATAGTTACACTGATTAGGTTGGTGTGTAGTTGGACACTGATTTCGAAGCTCCAGTCTGTTGGTTGTCGAAACTTTTAAAAATAAATATCCCTTGTTGAAATCTAAATTTTCTTCATTTTTCCACTTCTCAATTATATCATTGCAAAAGTATGATTTTTTTTTAATTAACTTTCAGAAATAGTTTCTTTCTAGTATTGGCAAATTTTTATGCATAAAATAGCTATTGTTATTCAGCATGAGATGTTCGGAGTGGGTAATTTTTTTGCTAGAGTATATATATATATATATATATATATATATATATATATATATATATATATATATATATATATATATATATATATATATATATATATATATATATATATATATATATATATATATATATATATACTAATACTGTATTACCTATAAAATTTTGGAAAGATCTTTGGATAGTTGCGTTGGACTCCTCGCTTAAAAAGTCTTGCAAATACTGTTGAGGCTTTTGGCGATTGTATTCTTGAAGCATGACTCCGACCACGAAGTATTCTCCTGTAATTTTAAAAGGGAAAATAGCAGTTCCAACTGTTTCTTTTAACTTCTATTTGCAATACATATATATATATATATATATATATATATATATATATATATATATATATATATATATATATATATATATATATATATATATATATATATATATATATATATATATATATATATATATATATATATATATATATATATATATATATATATATATATATATATATATATATATATATATATATATATATATATATATATATATATATATATATATATATATATAGCCTCTAGTGGGCAAAGGCCAGACCAGGCCACCATAGTAAGGAGCAAATCGGGGACCTGGTCAGATTAAAAGCTGACATTTCATTTTTCAGAAAAGTACAATTACAATTTTGCAATGTTTCAGTAGGTCCCTATACTTCTAAATACATTATTAATAATTTGTTAACTGTCCATTACTCTGAAACGGGGCTTTTAAAGGGATACATATTGCTTTCCATTGAGCCCCAAAATTTAGTTGATAAATAGTTCATCAATTTATTTTAATAATCATTAAAATACAAATATGATGAATTTAATATAACAAGCAAAAATAATAATTATACTAATAATAATACATAAAGTAGTAAAGATAGCAATAATAATGATTATAACAATGCTAATTAATACTAAAAAGAAAAGCCTAGTCATGATAAGAATTGTCAGAAATATTGGTAAACTTTTAAGCTTTAATCTTTGTTCATTTTTCAGTAACAAAATTCAAATAAACATTTCATCGCATTCTTGATATGTTTTGGTACAAACTAAAAAGAGCTTCTGGAGGTTGAATTCGGAGGCTGAGCCCAAAGTAATACTAATGATACTAACATTAATGATAATAATAATAATAATAATAATAATAATAATAATAATAATAATAATAATAATAATAATAATAATAATAATAATAATAATAATTATATTAATGAGAAGAAGAATAATAACAATAGTATTACTAAATAAGAAACTAACAATAATAGTAAGTAGTAGCAATAGAAATAATAAAAACAGGAATAGGATGTAGTATATATTCTACAACTAATTTCAGTAATAGTAATATAATTAAAGATAAAGTAACGATAAAGCAATGATAATTATAATAATAATAAAAATATAAAGCAATAATAATAATAACTAATAATAGTAACCATAATGAAATTAATAATAATAATAATAATAATAATAATAATAATAATAATAATAATAATAATAATAATAATAATAATAATAATAATAATAATAATAATAATAATAATAAATACCATCACCAGCAGTAATAATAATAATAAATACATAGCAATACTACTGTTAATATATGATGTCACTTGTATTAAGGATTATCCATAACATATACAATAATCATGTTAGCAATAATAAATAACAACAAGAATAGAAATAACGATTTTAATAATTAAAACAATAATAATAATAATAATATTAATAATAGTTATAATAATAATTTTGAAGAATGTGTTCTTTTTTTTAAGGATAATAAATAGTGCAATGTAGGAACCGCAATGTTTGCTTCAAAGTTCGTCTTTGGGGTTATTATTCACTGTATGTATGATTAATGAATCTAACTTTCCCAAGAAATATAATTAAACTTGGTACCAGATGTCGAGTATATAAGAGGAAATAGTTACAGAAATAATAATAATAATAATAATAATAATAATAATAATAATAATAATAATAATAATAATAATAATAATAATAATAATAATAATAATAATAATAATAATAATAATAATAATAATAATAATAATAATAATAATAATAATAATAATAATAATAATAATAATAATAATAATAATAATAATAATTAACAATGATAAAAGTAATAATGCTAAGAAAAATAATTTGCGTAAAATTATCAGTAATAATAATAATAATAGTAGTAGCAATAATAATGATAGTAAAAATAGTAATAATAATAATGATAATATTAATTAGTTCAGTCATTGTGATTAGACTTTATAGCAATAATAATAATAATAATAATAATAATAATAATAATAATAATAATAATAATAATAATAATAATAATAATAATAATAATGATGTTAATAATAATAATAATAATAATAATAATAATAATAATAATAATAATAATAATAATAATAATAATAATAATAATAATAATAATAATAATAATATAATAAAAATAATAATAATAATAATAATAATAATAATAATAATAATAATAATAATAATAATAATAATAATAATAATAATAATAATAATAATAATAATAATAATAAAATAATAGTAATAAAATTAAAAGAAAAAAGATATTCAGTACTGCTTAATATATTTCTTTTCGATTTTGTGAGTAAAAGCTTTCAATGATATTTCGTTTTTAATTCAGTCGGTAGTTTATTAAAAAGCTTCGCCGATTTATATGTCACTGATTGTCTAGCTTTTCCTAATAGATGGAATGGAGGGTTAATATGTGAGTTATTTCGTAAGTTTAACCGTGAAATCTCTTCGAATTTTGTTGTTAGGAAAGCTAGATATTAGGAAGTTGCAAGCATTATTACTTTACGATTTAATGATGTTTGTTGTTTTAAAAGGAATAGATTTAATAAGTGAAGAAACAGCAAGATTTCAATTGTTTTAAATAAAAAGGGTTGTATGGTCATAGAGGCAAGCACTTAACAAACGAATTAAACGTTTTTGCATCGTAATAACTGATTTAATAACTGAGTTACTTGCAATGCCGTAGATTGGGAGGCAGTACAGCAAGTGTGTATGTATATGTGCATAATATATCTTTTTCAATATGTATAAGGGAATGGCTTGACTAGTATATACATACATTTCGCTAATTTATTCACTAGTTGTTTAATGTGTTCTTTTAATGTTAATTTCTCGTCAAATATTACTTCTAGTATTTTCGCATTTGAGGCTTTGTAATTCCACTCCGTTTAATTTAATATTGTAGTCTTCTTTTATAGTTTTATTGCTGAAAATAGGAAATATCGTTTTTTGTACATTCAATGAAAGTTTATTTGAATTTATCCATGTCAACATTATATTTAATTAAGGTATGCGAAAATTTTTGAGAGTGTGTCAGGATCTTTATCATTTATTGATATCGGTATATCGTAAGCAAATGAGACAGAAAAATGAGACAGAAGAGCGACAGATGTTGATCTTCCTTTTCGGAACTCAAACTGATAATCATTAAGGAGGATATTTAAATTAAGATATTCAAATAGTTGATTTAATAATAATTTCTCAAATATTTTACTAATAGTGTGTGTAATCGAAATCGAAAATGTCCCGATGCACGGCGCTTGAAGATGTGTAAGTCAGAGGAAGTTGGGAAAATAGATGAAGGGAGTGTGTTCCAGACTTTACCAGTAAAGTACATGCAAGGTTCTGCATAGCCGTTAAGTCTGGGGTCAGGGAGTTGGATAGAGAAAGGATGAGACTGTGTAGAAAGACTTATCGCACGACCTCTTCTTAAAGTAGGAGATATGCGACGAAAGAGTTCAGAAAAGCAGTTCATTGTAATAGCGATAGTATAGAGAGACTGATGCAGCACCTCAAAATTCAGAAAGAGACTAGAGAGAGAATTAGTGAGACTAGGAGAGTTGATAAAACGAAAACCCCTAGACTCCACCTTTTCAAGAAGAGCTGTATGATTGGAACCACCCCAGATGGGTGAGGCGTACTTTATACAGGGGCAAGAAACACCCCTAGAAAGAGCAAGCAACTGGGGTGATGCGAAGAAGTTCTGTAGGCGACTCAGAACACCCAAACCTTAGAAGCTTGTTTAGAAAGAGAAATAATGTGATCTCTCCAAGAAAGATCACGAGAAAAGGAAAGACCAAGAATATTAAGGAGAGATGAAGGTTTGAGGTGTGTTTTCGAAGAAGATATCACAGTTGTGAGGAAAATTGTGTCGAGTAGAAAGAGAGAGAGAGATGGAGGAATTGAGGTTTGCTGACATTGAAAACGACCATGATTTCTTTGCCTCAATTTGAAATGCAAGATAGATCAAAGGTTAGTTACTCCAAGGCTACCCTCATTGCGTCTGTCAACTGCTGTTGGGAGAGTCGCCTTTCAGGTTGATAATTAGTAATAAAGGGTGGAATCATCGGCGTATGAGTAGATAGGAGATTAATTAACAGAGAGAAGGTCATTAATGAAAAGCAGAAAAAGCAGATTTATGAGGAGCACCTCTATTATATATATATATATATATATATATATATATATATATATATATATATATATATATATATATATATATATATATATATATATATTATATATATATATATATATATATATATATATATATATATATATATATATATTTATATATATATATATATATATATATATATATATATATATATATATATATATATATATATATATATATATATATATATATATATATATATATATATATATATATATATATATATATATATAAATCACGTATGTGAATACGTATATTTACAATTTTTTAAATATAGCTTTCAATTTCCTCAAAAAATGGTACAAGATAGCTCATTTCTAAGATCAAATTCGTGTTTATCTTACCGAAATTAACTACAAACGATTAATTTAATTTATGTGGAAAAATCTTTGCAGAGCAGTGTTATCAACCACATTATTGCCATCTCTCTGTTTGGTGTCCTCTATACTTTATGACCCGGTATCGAAGAATAACCAGCGCCTTAAGAAAATCACCAGCACCAGGAAAAACTTAATCTTTCAAGAACCTTCAAGATACCTATCCACATCCTTAAAATTCAGTATGAACAGCCATCAATTGTAATCAACCAATAATTTCTTGGAATCAGGATGTCCGACGCATTCCCACAGTTAAGAAGTAAGTTACTATGTTTTTAGAAGTTTTCCTTATTTTTTATTTTTTATTTTTTTTTTTTGAGGCTCAATTCTATCTTGGTACAATTTTCCTTTTTTAGCAAATATTTTTTTATAATACTCTTCCTAATCTTAACACTGAAGTTACTGATCACATTTTCCCTTCAGAACTTCAGGGTAATGATTACTCTTTGTCAGGAAGTCTATTATCTCTCTGTACGAACGAAATGCTCAAAGAATTACAGCCTAAACAGTTAATTACAGCCAGAACTTGCTCTTATCCTCGCAACATTTTAAGTTTGGCTTTAAATTAAACGTAGGATACGACATCGTTCGCCTTCGTCTTTTTACCTTCTTCTCTTCTCCATTATGCCAATTCTGTATACAAAAACCTCTTCCTCGTTGGCACGTTTCCAGCAGGAAGAAATGGTCTTCCAGCAGAAGACAAGAGACGAATGTTTTACCAAATCAGGAGGCGAGTTTGGAAGCACAAGTTTTGAGAACGACAAGAGGAATATCATCAGGGCCATATGTATTTTTAGTTAAACTCAGATAAATCAAAGTAACATATTTAGAAAGAATTTCAAATATAGATATAAATACTTTTGTGAGGAAGTTGGAGGAGGAGAAATATCTCCAAAATCATTGAAGGTAAAAGTAAAGTCAAAGGTTTCACCGAAGAGTTCAGTTTTAGCAGATGGTAAAACCAGTTGTTCCGTTGGAAAATACAAGAAGAGAGAAAGAAGAAGAAACAAAATTAAAGTTGACATTTTATGTAAAATGCAGGAAAGAGTAATAGGAAGAGGAACCATGACATTTTCTAAGGAGAAAAGTCTTTAGTGTCACAGAGAACAGATATTACAAGATTCCGGGATGAAATCCAATTGCATAATTTTTTGGAGTTTGAAGACGACCGTAATTTCTAAAGACATTATCCCTGCCACGAATATCACGAGAATAAACTGTGTTAAACCAAAGTTTTTTTTAGTTGTAATGAAAGAAAATGAAATGTACGACTCGATGCCAAGGAATCTTACCTCAATTATGAGTTTTATATACTCCCTCTAAAGAGGTACTCCTTTCATTTGAAGTCTTAATTAAAAGGAAGACTGGGAGTCAGATCAGTCAGCAGTATCGGAGTGTCAGAAACGCTATATAGGAGGGGTTTCCTTTGCAGAAGACTTTAAAGAAATAGATCGGAATACGGAAACAAGAAGATAAACAGAGGACCAAGAGAAGGTAAATTTACCTCACTAAAAATAAAAATTGGAAGAAAAAGGGAAAGGTCCCTTTTCCCCAAAAAAAAGAAAAAAAATTAATTCTTGATCGATTATTATCAAATTTGCAGGATATATGCATTTCTGCGAGCCAAAAAAAACTCGATTTCTGACGGTTTTCTGAATCTATAACGGTTTGAAAGATTTTGGAAAATTTACCCTTGAAGAAAATGAATAGAGGAGTCAAACCACAGGTCGAAATGACCTGAAAATTGAAATGTATATTCACAAATTAATTAGCAACAAAAGCTTCTAACAGAATTTTTATATCTACTTTATAGGAAAAAAGTTGTATTCCCTTTTCTGTCCAACTGTTGACAAATTTTTTTTTTAAATTTTGGAAAATTTACCCTTCCAGACAAAAAAATTTAAAAAAAACTACATTAATTACTTTTTTATTTTTTCAGGATGTATAGACGAGGTATAAATTTGGCCAATTTTCAAAGAAATTTCAAAATTTCCAAAATTTGAGAGGCCAAATCTCGAAAAGAACAAATAGCATTAAATAATTGTATTGATAGAAAGTTGTAACTCTGTACCTCCTTTAAACACCTGCCGAAAGTAAAAAAAATTCCTAATATGTAGTTTTTTTTTAAAATTTTTTTGTCCGATAGATTAAATTTTCCCATTTTTTTGTTTTGTTTTTTTACATTTTTAAATTCAAGGGCATGTAACTTTTTTTTCTAAAGTAGATATCAAAAATTGCCAAATAGTATTTCTTAAAATTGGGGCTAAGTCAAATTTTCAGGTCATTTCGAAATTCACTCTTCCTTTTTGGGGGAAAATGTTCAAAAAACTTACAATCCGTTATAGATACAGGAAAAGGTCAGAAATCGAATTTTTTAGGGGCGTTGAAATAAATATACCTTGCAAATTTCATTAGAATTGGTCTAAAATTTAAAACTTTTTGAAATTAGACTTTCTCAAATGTCTAGAATGTTGGGCTCATCTCCAAGATGATTAGGGATATGGTTAGGGAATTACACAACTTGCTAGAGGTTAACCTCTTAGTAGCTTATTTAGAATAAAGAAGTAATGTGATCCTTCCAAGAAATATCACGAGAAAGAGAAGCGCCGAGAATATTGAGAACAGATATAGGTTTGATTCGAGTGTTATCGAATATTTCATAGGTTGAGTGAAAGGTTGTGTCGAGTAGAAAGTTTTAGGAATTGAGTTTTCGAGCCATTAAAAACAACCATGTTTCAATTCCTAATTTGAAATACGAAAAAGATCAGAGGATTGTTGCTCATATATATATATATATATATATATATATATATATATATAATATATATATTTTTATTTTTTTTTTTTTTTTTTTTTTTTTTTTTTTTTTTTTTTTTTTTTTTTTTTATATATATATATATATATATATATCTCTGGTGAGCAAAGACCAGACGACTTTATATTTCCACCAGAGTTTGAGAAAATGTAGGAAATCTGGTAAACATTGGTAGTTGGGTAAACAGATTAAGGGAGTGTGTTCCAGACCTTATTTGTAAAGTATATGTAAGATTGAGCATAGCTGTTAAGTCTGGGGTCGGAGAATTGAACAGAGAAAGGAAAGTCGAATCACACAAGCCCTTCTCAATGGAAGAGGTGTGCGACGTGATAGTAAAATAGCGATAGTATAAAGAGAATGACGCAACAATACTACCAGCAGAAAGAGATTAAAGAGAGTTAGTAAGAGCAAAAAATTTATAAGACGAAAAACTCTAGGCCTCTTCCTCTCGAGAAGAGCTGTATGGGTGGAACCACCCAAGATGTGCGATTTGTACTTCCATAATAGGGCCGAACAACACCCCTAAAAATATAGAAAGCAACTGCGGTGGCGTAAGAAAATCATGAAGGCCCCTCAGAACACCCAATCTCTTAGAAGCTTTTTTAAAAAGAGAATTTTTACTCCATATAGGGACCAACAACACCCCTATACAGAGCAAGCAACTGGGATGGCGTAAAAAAACCACGAAGGCGCCTCAGAACACTCAACCTCCTATAAGCTTGTTTAGAGAGAAAAGTAATGTGATCTTTCCAAGAAAGATCACGAGAAAAAAAAGTCACCGAGAATATTTAGGACAGATGAAGGTTTGAGTCGAGTGTTTTCGAAGAATATATCATAGTTGTGTGGAAGGATGTGTCGAGTAGACTCATTTCATATCTGCTCCCTCTTTTGCTTCTAGTGTTACTTCCTGTCTTCTTCTTTCCGATTCTATTCTTGCCGATTTGGATGGAATTTCCCGGTGGGGCCATAGCAACCTTATTAATTTCAACTCTTTAAAAACTCAACTTCTTCACATCTCCTTCTCAAAACCACCTTCCAACTTTCCTATCCTCTTCGTTGGCTCTCCCGTCTCACCTGTAAATAACATTAATATTCTTGGTCTAAACATAAACAATAAACTGTCTTGGAAACCACTTATCACAATAGTTGGTAAAGCGGCCTGTATGAAGCTGGGAATTCTGTTCAGGTTACGAGAATTTTTTTCTTCTGAGCAATTACTCCAAATATATAAGGGTCTTATTCGTCCTTGTATGGAGTACTGTTCTCAAATTTGGGGGGAGGGTTCTGGCTCCTCCTCTCTTCTGGATAGGTTTGAGTCTAAGGCTAAAAGATTAATAAACTGTCCCCTACTTTCTAACTCTCTCTCTGCTACGTGACGTTGGTGCACTTTCCTTTTTCTATAGGCACTACAATGGCAGGTGCTCTAGGGAATTTGCCTCTCGCATTCCTCCACCGTTGCGTGGTCCTCGTTGCACAAGGGGTGCTCTTCTTTCGCATAATTTTTGTGTGGATATAGGAAATCCAGGCTAGCCCGTTGAGGTGCCTCCTTCTTTCCAGCTACCTTTGCTCTGTGGAACTCTCTACCATCATCTATTTTTCCTCCTATATTTAATCTTGCACTCTTCAAGGCTTCCGTCTGTGCCCACCTGAGGGATATGCGTT
>SEYY01016179.1:30000-35468 GCA_009176605.1 Armadillidium nasatum
TTCCACACAGCTAGACATCATCGAAAAAAAACACAGTTCAAACCTTTATCTGTCCTAAATATTGTCGGAGTATCTTTTTCTCGGGATCTTTCTTGGAAGGATTCCATTATTTCTCATTCTAAACAAGTCTCTAAGAGATTGTTTGTTCTGCAGTGATTTTGAAATTTCTTCACTCCACTCCAGTTACTTGTTCTTTATAGAGGGTTATTCTTTCGTGTATTTCATTCACACAGCTCTCCTTGAAAAGGAGAAAAAAAAAGACTAGTGATCAATGTCTTTTCTTTGAATCCTGGTACTCTGCTTTATGAGTTTTTGTGAATATTTTGCTGTGGCACTAGATATATCAAAAAGGCTTCATCAAAGCTGACACAAAGCTTTGATTTCTAAACTTCTCTCTTTCTGTATCTACCCTTTACTCTGTGTCTGTGTGTCTGTTTTACTTCACGGTCGTTTTATAGCAGTTGTTGTAGATGTCCGACGTTTATCCTTTAATTACGTTTTTTAATAGTGAGGTTCCTCAGATATCCGTTCTGTCACTTAATATTTTTGTTTTCCTTTAGTGACTTTCTCAATATTACTTCTTTACTAATTCACTCCTAAGCCGATAACAATATCCTCCATTAACCTTTTCATTTTGAAGTCTATTCGACTAAACAACAATTAATTATCGCTAGGAGGGTACCCTTGAATTTCATTAAGGAACAAAGAAAACAAAGTAGTTTTTAGTGCCTCAAAACCTCAGTTCGTCCATCTTTCTACTCGACATAATATTTCACATAACTACGACATCTTCGAAAACTGACGACTCAAACCTTTATCTGTCCAAAATATTCTCGGAGTATTTTTTCTCGGGAACTTTCTTGGAAGGATCCCAAAATTTCTCATTCTAAGCAAGTTTATAAGAGATTAGATGTTCTGAGATGATTTTGAAATTTCTTCACTCTACTCCAATTACTTGTTCTTTCATGTTCTAAAATTACTTGCTCTTTCATTTCATTCATACAGCTTTCTTTGAAAAGGTGGAATGTAGTGATTTTCGTCGTATGACCGATTTTGCTCTTACTAACTTTCTCGGTATCTTTTTCTGTTGGTGAGTCAACACAATCTCATCCTTTTTCTTTCAATTTTTCTGATACCAGGCTTAATCTCTATACTTAGTCTTAATTGAACTCAGCTTGTAAAGTCTGACACTCATTCTTTTATCTATTTTTCCAACTTCCTTTAATTAACATTAACACTTTACTATATATATATATATATATATATATATATATATATATATATATATATATATATATATATATATATATATATATATATATATATATATATATATTATATTGAGCGTGAAGTATTGGAGATATTGTGAAAGATTTAGATAAGAAATGTATGTGAGCCTCTATAACTCTGTATGCTAGAGAGATGATGACATCTATTCGAACTTGTCGAAGTGATTAAAGTCAGGTAGTATGTATTACTTAAGTCACATCTTGGAGGGAGTAAGGTATGAAATGTATGTCATTTCTATAAATTGCGTGCTAAAAGAGATGTCGTAATATCTTTGACCATACCTATGAGAAAAAATATAAGTTGAATATGAAGAATTAAGTTAAATGGATATGAGTTTATGTTGAATGTTAATATAAGGTAGTGCTAGATTTGCATGCTAGATAGAAGATGCCATTATAATGATAAAGCTGAGTTAACCGTGGAGAAACAAATTAAATGTTGAATACTTTTGAGGTGAATATTGAATGAAAAATTATATAACTTGCGTACCAGATTACTTTGTTCATACAAAAGGAAGATTAAATACAAGGATTTAAGTTAAATATTGATGAATCTTAGGGTGAAAATATATGTAAGTACAATAAAATATAAGTTAAAGAGATAGCTCTATGTCTTTGATCATGCCTTAATAATAAAAAGTTTAGCGTACTATGATGAATTAAGATATCCATTGAAAGAATTAGATAAGAAATGCATGTAATATCCTATAAATTGTATGTTAAAGATAGGAAAACATGTGTCTTGTTATGTTGAAGTATTAAAATTAAGACTATATAATGAGATTAAGATTTAGGTTGAAGGGAAAAGGAAGTGAAAAGTGTGTCAGAGATATCGGCATGTCTTTGATCATGTCTAAGTGTTAAAAGATAGATTGTATATTGAATTTTAAAGTGAATGATGTGGAACTTAGGGTTAGAAATGTATATGAAGGATTAATTAATTATATGCTATATAGGTGACCATGGAGATTCAAATTATATATTGAATAGTTTTGATTGAACAATGAGTGTGAAAGTTCTGTAATCTGTGTCAGATAGATACTAGCATGCATTTGTTCATGCATTAGTGAAAAAAGATTGGTTAATGTTTAGATTTACGACGCATACTGAGAGACTTAGAGCAGAAACCTACACAGTGTCTATGATAAGTGTTGTAGAAATGTCTGAATACAGTGAGAGAGCATGAAAACAGTTTAAAAAAAGGTTTTCAGTTTGCGATAGGGAGAATTTTGTGGGACGAATATATTTAGAGGGGGCGGAAAATAACTTTAATTGAGTGTGATATGCTTTGTTAGAAGTAATATACATAAATTTTGCTTTCATATGTCAAGTATAACAGTGTATGTAATGTTAAAATTTTAAACTAACTGGTCTTAGTTGGTTACAATTGCTGTATATGCGAATAAAATGTGAATGTGATTGGTGAGTGAGTGAGTCATCATTGAGTCCTTATACGTATTACGCACTTTACTACGTGCATGAGCAACGTACGTATTACGTAATATCCATAAATACATAATTGTTATATAACAATTGATGATTATTATGCAATCAATAAATAATATCGAGAAGATCCCATATTCTCATTACATGATCATATATAAATATTACACAATATCCATAAATACATAATTGTTATGTAACAATAGATGATTATTACACAATCAATAAAATAATAGCGATTTCAAAGTCTAAAACGTGGGGGGTGAATAGAAGGATTCGCTCGTTGTAAGATATGAACAAGTTGAAGTAGTAGTAGCGTGATGGAATTCAAATCAGAAGGTTGAGGTTTCGAATACTTATCTCACAATAGTTTTAAGTTCTCACTGTGAATAATGGACTAGGAGGAAGATTGATTTTCACTCAATAGATGGCGCTGAGGTCAAGAAAATATTGCGGAAAAATTCAAATACAAGATGGAGGATGAAAATCTACGGAGATGAAAACCATGTGATCAAAATGTCAGATACCACGTGGACAAAATGGTGGACAGAATCCGAGTTGGCAGACAGAAAATCAAGATGGTGAATGCCAGGAAGGCTGACACCACATCCAAGATGGCGAATACCTAATCCAAGATGGCGGTCGGATGACGTCATAGTCTCGAGATAGCCCCATGCCATGATGTCACAGGGGAAGGTGTGTGCGCATGCAAGATGACGTCATCACCGAGAGTGCCATGTAATGTTGCAAAGATGCTCTTGCAAGGACACTTGACAGTCATTGCCTGCTGACACTGTCACACCCCTTCACCTCATTTTGACATGAACATGCATGAGTGCCAAGTGCTAGAAAGTGCTGGAAATTGCTAAAAAGTGCTAGAAAATGCAAGAAACAGCTAGAAAAGGCACTCAGGAGTGATTATGAGTTAGGCCCTGTCACATGAGTGCCAAATAAGGCTTGGCACGTGCCTGGTGGCACGTACAAAGGAAAAGGGGGAGGGGCTTAAAGGGTTAAGTGTCAAAAGGGGGCAGGGATTAACATAATTAACTAACGAATTATCTGGATTAATTATCGTATTATCCGATTAATCGACGGATCATCCAATTAATCGGATTAAAAATCACCTCACGAAATACCATGAATAGGTGACTCCGCCCACTCCCCCTTAGAGGTGGCTCCACCCCCTCTGAGAGGAGCTCTCCCTTGCAATGTCGCATGCAACATTGCAACAGTGCCATGCAACAAAAAATTTCCTACATATTTTTAAATACTAATATATATATATATTATTAATATATATATTATATATATATATAATATATATATATCCTCTATGGAAAGGTGGAGGCCTCAAATCACTAGAGTTGGGGAACATTCTAATCTTGGTTGCTAATGGCCAACGTGACTCAATACTCGGCGTTTAAAAGTGAGCAAATCTAAGGATGTTTGGAAAACAGATAAGGGAGTGTGTCCCAGAATTTCCAGTATAGTACATGTAATGAGCAAAAGGTCGGAAGTTGAAGAGGTGAGAAGGCAGAAGTGAGCATAACCCTTCCAGTGGAGAGTTCAAAGTAATAGCCGTTATAATACAATAGTAAAGAAATGATGCAAAAAATTCGACGGGAAGAAAGATTGGAGAAGTTACTGTAGTAGAGGAGAGAATAAGACGAAAAGCCTAATTCAACTTTTCGAGAATAGCTCTGTGTGTTGAACCACCCAGATAAGAGGCGTACTCCATCAGGGACAACAACACCATAATAAAGAAGCAAGAGAAGGCGTAAAAAACGAAGGCCCTCAGAACACAAACCTCTTAGAAGCTTGTTTAGAGAGAGAAATAATGTGATCTTTCCAAGAAAAATCACGAGAAAAAGAAACACCAAGAATATTGAGGACAGATGAAGGTTTGAGTTGAGTGTTTTCGAAGAAAATATCATAGTTCTGTGGAAGATTGTTTCGAGTAGAAAGATGGAGGAATTGAGTTTTTGAGGCATTGAAAACGACCATGTTTTCTCTGCCACAATATGAAATAAGAAAATGATCAAAGGTAAGTTTCTCCAAGGCCATCCTTCTTGAATCTATCAACTGCTGTTGGGAGGACGCATTTCAATGAAAGGAGTAAAGAAAGGTTAGTCATCGCATGGTGTTAGATACGAAGTAAAGGAGAGGACTGATGAAAATAGAAAGAGTTGGAGATAGGACAGACCTGAGAAACACCACTATTATAGATTAAGGAAGAAGGTGGTCGTCTACAAAGCTGCCATAGAACGCTGGAAAGGAATTAGAGAGAAGATCAAGAGAAAGGATAGATTGAAAGAGATGTTTGGTAATCAAACGTGACAAACTCTATCGAAAGTTTTCAATGCTAGCGCGCAGCAAAGATTCACCGAAACCTAGCAGGACCAAGAGTCAGAAAGTAGGGAAAGAAATCATGTAGAAAACGTTCTTTACGAAAGCCATACTGGAGATCAGGGGTAAGATTAGAAGAATTAAGGTGTTTCCAAATTTTGCTGCTGAGGGTAGATTCGAAAACTTTAGAAAAAACGGAGGTTAAAGAGATAAGACGATAGTTATAGTGTTGAAAGGGGTACCCCTTCTTCTATACAGACAAAATGAATGCACTTTCCAGCAAGAATGGAAGGTCGAAGTAGAAAGGCAAAGACGAAATAGTTTGCCAAGGAGGGGTGCAAGCTCGGAATCACAAGAATGATGAAACGAACCACCCAAAATGTGAGAACA
>SEYY01016181.1:0-2500 GCA_009176605.1 Armadillidium nasatum
AGGTGAGAGAAGAGATGGGAAACCTGGGAGGAGACATCATGGCATACGCAGATGATCTGGCGCTATGGTGTGAAAACAGAGAGAATAGAGAGAATAGTGAGTAACTTAACAGAGAAACTAAGGGAAAGAGGATTGCAGGTGAATACGGAGAAAACTGAGGTGATGATAATTGGCAGGGAGAGAGAGGAGGGGGAAGAGGAGTGGGAGTTTGTAGTGGATGGAGAGATCTTGAAGAAGGTAAAGGAAGTTAAATACCTGGGGGGAGTCTATACGGAGGATGGGGAAACGATGCAGAGATTTCACATAGAATAGCACAGGTAGGGAGAGCAGCGGGAGCTGTATACCCTCTGTTGAAGGATCAACAAATGGGGTTGGAAGTAAAGAGAATAATTTATGAAAGTGTTTTGTTGCCGGTAATGATGTACGGAGCAGAAACGTGGTCCATTACCAGAAGACAGGAAAGTAGGATACAAGCAACGGAGATGAGAATATTGAGAGCGATGATTGGAAAAACCAGAAGGGATAGGATAAGAAATGAAAGGGTGAGACAGGAAGTGAGAGTAGCACCAGTGATGAGGAGGATAGAAGCAGCGAGTTTGAGATGGTGGGGGCACTTGGAGAGGATGCAGGAAACAGGATAGCGAAGAGAAGATGGAACTGGACACCAAATGGAAGAAGGCCAAGGGGAAGACCGAGGAAGAAATGAAAAGAATCGGTGCAAGATACGTTGAAGAGATGGAACATGCCAACGATGGAAGAAATGCAGAGACGAAGAGTGTGGGAAAACAGAGATGGTGGAGAAGACTGCTGAGTCCACTGACAGGTCGCGGTTTCCTAGAAGACCGTGACCTTCTGGGGGAGGCAGTATATATATATATATATATATATATATATATATATATATATATATCATCATCATATCATCATCACCGTCAAACCGGTAGGTGACGCCTGTCGGGTGTACTCCTCCAAAATTTTCTCCACGCATTTCTGTCCTCAAACATTCGGTTGTCTTCCACCTTTTCCAGTGTCTTTTGTATGGCTTCTTCTACCGCCTCCATCCATCTCTTCCTTGGTCTTCCCTGGTCTCCTTCCTTCTGGTCTCCATTCCAGCATCTCTCTCAGTCTCTCTCCCTCCCCATTCTCTTCACGTGACCAAACCATCTCAGTTGGTTTCTTTCTATGCATTCAAAAATTGATTCCACCCAAGTTCTCTCTCACCAGTTCACTCCTCATTCTATCTCTCAGTGATAATATATATATATATATATATATATATTATAATAATATATATATATATATATATATATATATATAATATATTATATTTCTTAAAGATTTTCTAAATTATAAAAATAGCTCACCTTAAATGGGTCCATTTCAGATTCATTCCCATCACCTTCAGTGCCTTGATGTGGAGGAGTAAAATTCGATGCAATATTACACTTTATTTCCTCCAATATCCTCGTCTTGACAGCTGGATACTTCCCCTATTTAACCTATGTGCCAATCCGAATTTGAAGTGAGGGTGCAGAGCTGTTGCATAAGCAAATCACAATCATCAAAAATCCTGCTGAACCTCGGTTCAAATCCCTTTTCTTTCCTTTGTTTGGCTTTGGCTGCTTTAGTAAGTAGTTGACTAAGCTTTTGGCATAGTTAAATTTTTTCACCTCTCGTTGCAATTCCACGAGATTGTCCTTGAGGAGGAAGAGGTTAGGCAATAGAACCCCCCGTACGCATTCTTCTCATCCTACAACAAATGCAGCCTAACAGCAATAGGCGTAATTATTTCGATGTACTCGAAATTACCTCTTGTCAGTTTTATTAAATATTGGAAGACAAGGCTTTTGTTCCATACAAATAAACAATAAACAATATTCAATAAACCATATATAAATATATATTGACACTTCTTTTGGTAAAATAAATTTTATTATATTTAAATTAATACAACTCTGAGATGACCTGAAATATGAAGCATAATTATAGAAAACAGTAAAAAATAATATAAAATAAAATAAAATAAAAATATTAAATAAAATCATTCTATAATAAATGAATCAGATAAGACTCAAAATAATCCTACAATAAGAAATGAAAATGATAATGATATAACCGTAAAAATACAAACTGAAATCATTTAAATGCTTACATGCAATATAAAAGTTTTAAGTGACCCAGCAAATAAGGTCACATATAAAGCATATATATCTTATGTGAATTCTATTTTTCAAATTTATAAATAGACTGGTATGATACCCAGTTGTTAATTACGAATCAATTATGGTAGGACTAAAAATAATCTAACCCCGAAAAAAATTAATACATGAATGTTTTAGGATTAGAGCTAATCTAGTACCAAAATGAAAATAATGACAATAATGTAATAAAATTAAAATTCTAATATTGGTTAAAAGAGAGAGAGAGAGAGAGAGAGAGAGAGAGAGAGAGAGAGAGAGAGAGAGAGAGAGAGAGAGAGAGAGAGCAAAAATCGGCAAAC
>SEYY01016181.1:5000-12500 GCA_009176605.1 Armadillidium nasatum
ACTTCACCTCTTTTCCTCTTGTATTGTTAAACAAAATAAATTAGATTAGTAAAAAATCATGAAGTTAATCACATGCTTTGGAAGAAACGTTGTTTGTAATTACTTTTGTTCTAAGAACAATATTTCTTTTTTTTTTTTTTTTATTTCTTTTTTTTTTTTATTTAAATATATATTTTGATTTATCTTCTCTGGTAGTTATTTTGTAATATATTTGCGATAATTTGTGGGGCAACTTTTGTGTGCAAACGCTAAAACTGGAATTTGGTTAACTTTATAATCTTACAATAGCATACCACTAATAAATAAATGTTTTTCTCCCCCTCTGGCGAGCTTTCGCACATATACTATCACGCACAAACACACAGACACTCACCATACAAACACACACACACACACATATATATTATATATATATATATATATATATATATATATATATAATATATATATATATATATATATATATATATATATATATATATATATATATATATATATATATATATATATATATATATATATATATATTATATATATATATATATATATATATATATATATATATAAAGAATGTTCTATAACAGATATTCTAACATTATGTGGGGAATGTCAGTACTAATTTACGAAAACTCGACTATCTTTTCTAATTTAAAAACCTTACATGAATTATAAGGGGATTTTTTATGCTTTTTAGGATGATCAAATTTAATGGTTAACCTCTTTGTTTTATAAAGAATTGTATATTCTTATTAGGAAGCTCAAATTTAATTCCAAGTCTCTCTGTCCTATACAAGATTGTAAATGCTTCTTAGGAACATCAAATTTAATGTCCAACCTCTCTATTCTATAAAAGATTATTTATACTTCTATAGAAGTTAAATTTAATACCTAATCTTCCTTTTATGCTTATTAGGAAGCTCAAATTTAATATCTAACCTCTCTGTCCTACACAAGATTGTAAATGCTTCTTAGGAACATCAAATTTAATGTCCAACCTCTCTATTCAATAAAAGATTATTTATACTTCTATAGAAGTTCAAATTTAATTCCTAACCTTTCTATTTAATGCTGCAAAGAATTGTTTATGAATCTTAGGAAACTCAAAATTAATATAACCTCTTTACAGTAGTTCAAATTCCACAGAAGAAAGCTGAAAGTAAAGAGTAAAAGGTAGTGTTTTAAATTTTTTTTTGATCAGTTATCGTTCGGAAATATTCCAAATATACTGTATATATATATATATATATATATATATATATATATATATATATATATATATATATATATATATATATATATATATATATATATATATATATATATATATATATATATATATATATATATATATATATATATATATATATATATATATATATATATATATATATATATATATATATATATTATATATATATATATATATATATATATAAAAGCGCAATTAAGTCATTTAAAAATTAGCAGCATAAAGTAAAATGTTTCCCGAAAATTTTTAAGTTGAAAATTTTCGATATTTTATCGTCTATAAATTTTCGATATGCTGTTGTCTATAAATTATCGATATTTCGTAGAGTTGAAATTTTCCGTATTTTATCATCTTGAATTCGAAATTGTCAATATTGTTTTTGGCAATTTCGAAATTTTCGATATTTTGTCTTTTCACTTCTTTCCACTTTACCTTTCATTTATTGTATTTTTATTTTTATTTTGTCAACGAGGAATTCTCAACTCTGAACAAATCCTTTCTTTATAATAAGATAAGATAAAAGAAGAATACAGAACTGTCTTTTCCGTATAGATAAGACGAAGAGGTCACAAAATAGATTTTATGGTTGTTGTCTCTTTGCTCCGTCAAAACCAATCCAGCTCTCCATACTTTATTTAAATTTCATCGTTCAGTCAATAAAATTATATGGCTTTATATATATATATATATATATATATATATATATATATATATATATATATATATATATATATATATATATATATATATATATATATATATATATATATATATATATATATATATATAATATATATATATATATATATATATATATATATATATATATATATATATATATATATATATATATATATATATATATATATATATATATATATATATATATATATATATATATATATATATATATATATATATATATATATATATATATATATATATATATATATATATATATATATATATATATATATATATATATATATATATATATATATATTATATATATATATTATATATATATATATATATATATTATATATATATATATATTATATGTTGTTGTGTGTGTGTGTGTTTGTGTGTGTGCATGTCTGTGTATGCTCTACCCACTGGATACCTTATACATTAACTCCCACGCAGAAATATTAAGAAGTCTTATCCCAACGACAGGAAATACAATATACACCGAAAATTCCCGAGGTCTATAATTATCCTAAAAGCCTCTTCTGAATCGAGTGATCTTGTAATTCAAAACTATTGCACCATTTCCCTTACTACGTCATCGGAGGATCTTCCCTCCTCGTTTCGCTCTTTACAATAACGAGAAATTCTGTCTCCTGGTAACTGTATCTGAGAGGAAAGTAGTTATTATTTAATTCTTAACGAAAAAGGCTTTATACTTTAAGAATTTTGTGTATATTATGTTTGGGATACTCAAACTTTGAATTATTTACGGATTCTATTGCATTTAATGTCATTTCACAACACACACACACACACACACACACATACATATATATATATATATATATATATATATATATATATATATATATATATATATAATATATATATATATATATATATATATATATATATATATATATATATAATAATCGTTGGGATAAGTGAGTAAAATTTTTTCAGTTATTATTGAAATAAATCGGTGAAGCGACTTTCTTATGCTTATCTTTTCTCTATTGAAAATATTTTTGTTGTCCCAAATTCGAGGACAATAATATATATAATATATATATATATTATATATTAGAGAGAGATGGTGTGCCCTTTGCCTCTTGAAAGCTGAATGACATTGGGCATATGGAGTGCTTGACTGAAGTTGATACATTCCCTTACAATTTTTTGCACCTCCGACTTCGTCATTTCACGCCTCAATGTTCAGAAGGATCTCTTCTCTCTTACTTCACTTATATCACTTATTTAATAATATTAAATAAGTCTATCAGTCATTGTGCCCTAAATGATGTCACTCAAACATTGCTTTTCATCCACTCCATCATTTGCTTAAGATTTGGCAACTTCTGTTGGCGTGGTTTTCTCTAAAGTAATGAAGGCAAGCTCTGATGCAAGGTCATTTTGCCTTATTATTTTCTATTCCATTAGATTTGTTATTACTCTCTCTCTCTCTCTCTCTCTCTCTCTCTCTCTCTATCTATCTATCTATCTATATATTTATCTATCTATACATTTATCTTTCTATCTATTTATCTATGTATCTCTGTTTCTCTCTCTCTCTCTTTCTTTCTTTTTCTTTCTGACTTCACCTCTTACTCTTAACAGAAACTCGGGTGTAAAAGCTCTCCAACGCTAAATAAATCCTACTCCATTCCTTATTGTCTGTATTTTCAATTTTCTTGTCCAATGCAATGTTTTTTTTTTTTTTTTTTTTTTTTTTTTTGGAAGCGATGTTACTCTTAACAGATTAATTCTATTAGAAGTATTTATTCATCAATTTTGCTATATTATATATATATATATATATATATATATATATATATATATATATATATATATATATATATATATATATATATATATATATATATATATATATATATATATATATATATATATATATATATGAGTGTGAGTGTGTGTGTGTGTCTGTGCGTGCGTGTCACATTTTCCTGTAAGTTATTAAGTACTCTTAAATTTATTTAACATACGTTTTGAATTTGATCCATAATCGATATAAATGAAATAAATTAAATAAATAAGTATTTAAATAAGTAAATAAGTAAATAAATAAATAAAATTTTATACATTTTTTATTCTTTGTTCTCCTGAGAAAATTTTTACCCAACTCAAAAGATATTCGACTCCTACAACTTGTCACTTGTCTTTTCCTTACGTATAATGGGGATATATATATATATATATATATATATATATATATATATATATATATATATATATATATATATATATATATATATATATATATATATATATATATATATATATATATATATATATATATATATATATATATATATATATATATATATGTATATATATATATATATATATATATATATATATATATATATATATATATATATATATATATATATATATATATATATATATATATATATATATATATATATATATATATATATATATATATATATATATATATATCCCAAATCTCCCAACTATGACACACATTTAACCTTAATTTTAACTCTAAAAAAGGTGTGAAAAAAATGTAGTTTTCCCATAATTCCTATTCCCATAAGAAATACCACGTGTATATATGTACGTTTGTTTGTTTTCAATGGATACTTGGGTATATGTGTTATACATTTGTATTACAAGCTTCGACTGTCATATTATGGGAAAAAAACAACATATTTTTCCTAAAGAAAAAGAAACAAAAGTGTCAACGACATTTGTATAAGTTTTCAGAAGGATATAAATAAATTCCTTCATCCTTTTCAAATTTCCTATTTCTGTTTTATTACTTGTCTTCCTACGTACCCTTTCGCACATTGAACAGGAAATAGGAGGAGAAAATAGGGAAAAAGAGGATGAAAGGACAGAAACGGTTCAAAAGGGAAAGAAAAAAAAAAGACAGATCTTAAGACAGGCCGAAATACTAAGCAAAAATGGGGACAGAACTCCTTTTTATTTATTCATACATAAAAAAAACATATGGAAAAAATTTGTTTCTCTTTTTGCTAAAAAAAAAAAAAAAAAATAAAAAAAAAAAAAAAAAAATTTTTTTAAGCGTTTCGGTTTTATTCCTTGAAGATAGTTTTACCCTATAAAAAATTTTAAAATATTACCAGAAGGAAAGTTTCAAAACCTTTAAAATCGTTTTTGGAATTTTTTGTGCGATAATCAATGCATAAACGTAACCCCCTTAAAAAAAATAAATACGATATATATATATATATATATATTATATATATATATATATATATATATATATATATATATATATATATATATATATATATATATATATATAATATATATATATATATATATATATATATTATAATATATATATATAGGTATATTATATATATATATATATTATATATATATATATATATATATATATATATATATATATATATATATATATATATATATATATATATATATATATATATATATATATATATATATATATATATATATATATATATATATATATATATATATATCTTCTTCTAATAACTTGTTATTTATGTTACAATCCTTTCTCAATTTTTGTAATACGAAGCCAAATTTTGAAAATAATAATGATCAAGTTATTTAAGTTCACGACAAATCTTCATATAATATATATATATATATATATATATATATATATATATATATATATATATATATATATATATATATATATATATATATATATATATATATATATATATATATATATATATATATATATATATATATATATATATATATATATATATATATATATATATATATATATATATATTATATATATATATATATATATATATATATATATATATATATATATATATATATATATATATATATATATATATATATATATATAATTATATATATATAACATAGTTATTTATAAACGTTATGGGAACTTTCGGGAAGTCTTTTTTTTTTTTTTTTATTTTTTAAAACAAATTTTATTTTTATTTTTTTTGTTATTTTTTTTAAAAAAAATTTTTTAATAATATAAATACACTTCCATGCAAAATATTTTAATTGCTAAGTTGAAAAGGTTGCAAGAGTATTGGAAAGGACTAACCGTTATTCTGTAATTTATCCTGTAATATATATATATATATATATATATATATATATATATATATATATATATATATATATATATATATATATATATATATATATATATATATATATATATATATCGTCGCTGTGAAATCAAACCGGCATATCTGCAAAAATTGAGTTTTTGAGTTTTTGGTGTCAAAAGATTTCTTTTTTTCCCGTCTATTTTTATGTCGAACCGGCATATCGTATAGTTGAATAAAAATCCGTCAGATGGCGTTGGGCCGGTATGCATTTACATGTAAAAAGCCCATTTGCGTAAACTTTAAAGCGCTCAGGTGAAAAATATGAATTTTGCAGATATGCCGGTTTGATTTCACAGCGACGATTATATATATATATATATATATATATATATATATATATATATATATATATATATATATATATATATATATATATATATATATATATATATATATATATATATATATATATATATCAGTGTGTAATGAATATCTGGATATAAACATTCACATAAGGTTGGGATATTTTAATTAAGACATGGTTTCCATTAGCATAAAACGCTGGTACAGACACTGATCCAGATATCTTAATATGTACGCAGATACATACTCGGATCTGGACACTGATTTTGATATCTTACTAAAATGTTCTGTATGTGAAGATACAGATATTTCATTGATATATAACACGGATAAGGAAACAGATGTTAATATCGTATATCTCAAAGGGAGTATACGAAATATGGTATACGGATATATCACTGACATTAAACATGAATACTATCAATGATGCTGATATCAATAGATTTTCAATTTTATACAGATGAATAGAAAACGCAATCACACTATCATACTAAGGTCAACCAACGGACCAGTGTAGTACTTTGTGCTGTGTAGTACGTTGAGAAAAGATGACAGGTGGTGCGATACGGACTGGAAAGATAACGGGCTGTGCTGTGAGGTGCTGAAAAAATTTATGTTTAGTCAATCCCACATCCATTCTTTCTAATAATTAAATAAAAATCGTGGTAAAAATTGTGTGACTTATACAACCTTTTGAATATTAACATTTATATTCTGTAGAAATTCACAAAGAAAGTTTTTTAGAACCATGTTTCCATGGATTGTAATTCAAGTAAATTTTTCTTTTTCTTTTCTTTTTCTTTTTTGCTGGTGGATAATTACTGGACAGGGAATTTTTCTCCTAATTTAAAAGCTGGTCAAGTAAGTTCTACGACAGGATTTTTTTAAAAGTATTTTAAAAGGTTGTAGATTTTTTGGGCTTTATCTTCGAAACTTATGACTTCAAATTATTTGGGAACACGAATTCAACTCTTCCTATCAGACTTTCTAAAATGAATAGCGCTTTAAATTAACGCGAACAGCTTCCACACACACTCACATTTTATATATATATATATATATATATATATATATATATATATATATATATAT
>SEYY01016183.1:0-7500 GCA_009176605.1 Armadillidium nasatum
TGTTACACAAGCAAAATTTATTGTTGGATATTAATTCTCTAATCTATTTTAAATTCGCATAAATTTAAGGTTTCAAAATGTGTACTAAATATTTTTCACCCAAATTTATTTATTTAATTATTTATTTATTTATTTATTTATTTTTTTATTTATTTATTTGTTTACCAAGTTGTTTATTGATTTGTTTTTTTAGTGTTTTTTGATTGTTATTTATTGGATCAATATTTTGATCCCACTTAATGCCGATAATAATAACAATAATAATAATAATAATAATAATAATAATAATAATAATAATAATAATAATAATAATAATAATAATAATAATAATATATAATATATATATATATATATATATATATATATATATATATATTATATATATATATATATATATATATATTATAAACGTCCAAAACGATTCAAGTACCCCTACTGGGCATAACCAGCGGAGTGATAGGTTGGGCTATACCATTCCGTTGTCCTTTGAGTAGTTCCTTTTCTCGTTTCACCTTCTCAGAGGGTTTCTAGTGCACCCTCATCTCATATTGGAGTGTTTGTGCTCCCACTACTTCTCCACCCTATTTCTTCACATGTTCCTGCAAATTAGCAAGCGCTTACTCATACATTACCTTTTAAAATGTAACAAAATGGCAAAACTAAAAGCTGCCTCGGAGATACTTGGAGGGGCGGCATCCAAAGAATGTCCCTCATCCACCCCTCATCCCATCATTACTTGGAAGTTGGCGGCCTCCGATGATGGGGATGATGTCGTCAGAACCCGGTCCGGCTTTTGTTCTTTTTTTTTTTTTTGCAACATTCGCGGTCTTTTTCTAATTTCCATTTTATCGAACAATATCTCTCCTCTTCTAAGCATCATCTCTTTTTTTTAACAGAAACTCAAGTGCTTGAGTGCTCTGACAGCAAACCTAATTATGTTACTTCCTACTATCTCTATCCTCAATTTTCAGCCAAAGGTGGTTGTTGCGCTTATGTGAGCAACAATGTAGTTTGTCCTCGTGTCTCTAATTTGGAGTCTTCTGAATTCTCTACTTTATGACTTAAGCTTTCTTACAATTCTACTACTAAATTTATTTGTTCTGTCTATTTATTTCCTAATTCTACTGACCACAAAAATTGCTTTGACTATTTAATCACCAAAATAGACCACATTCTTTTATCCTCTCCTTTCTCCGAAATCATCATTTTAGGTGATTTCAATGTTCACCACCGCCAATGGCTTTCATCTAGCTCTCATGATACACCTGGTGAACTCGCCTACGACTTTTCTATCCAGAACAACCTTGAACAGTTGGTGCAACTCCCTACCCGTATTCCTGACCATCTTAGTGATGAACCAAACATTCTTGATCTTTTCTTAACCTCTTATCCTTCTCCTTATACTGTTAAACTCTTTCCTCCTCTGGGTTCATCCGTCATCAACTTATCATCGTTTCTTGTTCTGTCTCTTCAAATCTTCCGCAAGAACGGCCTCCGCCATCGGAGAGGAGACGTTTCTGGCACTTCGATGCTGCTAATTGGTCTGACTTGCGGTTGTACTTCTCTGATTTTCCATGGAAATATTATTGCTTTCGTGTGAGGGGTCCCTCGGAGTGTGCTGAGCGTATAACCGAGGTGATTCTCTCTGGCATGGAGGCGTACATTCCATATTCTTTCCCTTCTATTAAACCTAACAAACCTTGATTTAACTCTACTTATATATATATATTATATATATATATATATATATATATATATATATATATATATATATAATATATATATATATATATATATATATATATATATATATATATATATATATATATATATTATATATGGATGATTTTGCATTTTCTGAACTGTTCAGGAATTTAATGAAATTTACATACATACGTAATTATATTAATATTAATTTATATTAATAAGAATTTATGAGAGTCACATATATACAAGATAAATTAGATAAGACAATTCTGTCCAATAGTGAAGTTTTACTTGGAGTATCTTTGGATTCGAACCATAGGATGGTTGTGGCATAATTTAAGATAAAATTATAGGAAAAAGCAAGTATATAAACGAAATATTATAACACAAAATGTCTTAAAATGTAAAATATAAGAACTGAATATGAGCACCAGATGAACGAAACGTCGAGTGAATTGAAGGGTAGATGAAAGAGTAGAAGAGATAGTGTGAAAAATGAGCAAATCAAAGAAAGGGTGAGGATTATATCCTGTCATGAATAATACAGAAAAGGTTCATCTAAGCTTCCTGGGTCACCCAGAAAGAATAAATTACCGTAAGGTAGGTGGGTATGGGAACCGGAGGAAAGTAAGCTAGAGGAAGAAAGAGGGTGAGGTGTAAGTCGTGCTTGGGAAGCAATGACTTCCCTGTCTTGCAAAAGTCAATGAGGAGTGACGCATTTGCCTAACGACGAAGTGAAGAGCAAGGCTGGATGGATTGATAAGCAGATGTTCCTGCCTAGGGACTGCAATATGTAATTAATATTCGATTAACTTAATGTATTGCCTTAAACATATCAAAAGCTGTCAATTAGTTATCTAGTTAATATATATATTATATATATATATATATATATATATATATATATATATATATATATATATATATATATATATATATATATATATATATATTATATATATATATATATATATATAATATATAATATTATATTCAGTAAATTAATGTTCTTTTAATTGGTTTTTGTTTTTATACTTAAATTTTTATATATAATTTATATATTTAATTTTGTTTTGAAAGAATTTAATTTCAAACTTTTGGCTTTATCATAAATCACAGTATTGCCAAACATTTGGTATTGGCATCTGGTAATTAGCAACTAGTAACTGGCAACTATGTGCAGCATGTTAAATATGTGGTAATGGCAACTCTTTCTAAACTATATAATTGGCAACATATTGGAACCTCTGAGAGTCGAAATTGTTGAAATTTCTTTGCTCATTTCAAAGGAATATTTGTTTATTTTTTTTAATTTAAATATTTTTCCCTTTTTCGAGAATGAGAAAATGTTATTTCTTGTAAATAATCACAAGTTGCGGTTTGCAAAGGTGAATATAAGTTTTTCTTTCATTCACTCATGGTCCCGGGGTACGGGAGGTGAAGCTCCGTTTACCAATGTTTGTGTGCCATGCATTTAATAAATTCTTCAAATTTATTTAGTTGCACCCTCTAATTATTTACTTTTTATTTTCTTTACTATTTCAAAACAGATTTTCAGAATATTTTGTGTAAGATACTCAAAAATTTTGGCTACGTTCAACTCACGTGAAGCTCTGTATACAAATGTTTGTGTGCCATGCATTTAATAAAATCTTCAAATTTATATAGTAAATTTAGTACCTTCTAATTATTTACTTTTTATTTTCTTTACTATTTCAAAAGATTTTAAGAATATTTTGAGTAAGATACAAACTAACTATTTTTTTTGGCTTTGTAATAAAGATAAAGCGAATCTTAAGTAGGCAGTATTTGAAAGGACAAATTCTGCAAGTTTAATTTTCTTGTCTTCTCCAAAGAGGTAAGAGAGTCGTTTCCATTCACACGTTTTTGAAGATGACTCAATTTTTAACAGTTTGGATTCAAAAGCTTATTAACAGCTTTATTTGAATAGGAAACGCACGTTCCTTCTTATTAATCCAGGTCCACGTTAGTAATAATTTGAGTTATGCGTTGTATCCAGCATAAAGTGTTTCTGCGCGCAAAGTGTGATCGTTCGTATACTCCGCAAAGGAATGCACTCAAACGTTTTGCCTACGTTCAACTCACATGATTCATTCACTGTCAGTATTGTAAGACACTTCAAAGATATTTGTTACTGTACCTGTATTGGAGAGATTTCGAACCTATGGACACCATTTTTCATGCTAGAACAAGTTACCACTCACAACTTGAGCGACAGCCCAAAGAACATAATGCAAACATTTAAGAGAAAATCAAACTTGGGGTCAAAATCTTTGTGCTGAATTAAATAATCAACACCCAACACAAATTTTTACTAACGTGGACCCGTCTTCAGGCTGGTCATAGGTGAAAGGATTTGCAGATTGTCTTGAGCCTGGCCAACGTCCAATTAGGATCTAGTATACGTCAGGATTTCCTCTAACAGACTGTTAATGAAACAAGGTTCAGCTACTTCAGCAGCAACGCAAATAAGTATTAAGAAAACAGCACCACCCCACCTATTACAAAGATACTGAGACTAACTTTCTTATTTAGGGTTTTAGTTTTACGAATTTTCTCACACAACTTCTCACCGTATAGTATAATTTACGGATGTAATATCCTGATTTGCATCCAGGATATGTCAGCTAACATTGAAATACACATCTGTATTGCAAAAGCCGGATCTAAAGATATATATATAAACAAATACACCATAAAGGCCTACACAATGTTTAAATATTGTAAATGCAAAAATATCTTCATACATATAACTTTTAATTTAAAAATTACAAGCTTACGACATGTAATTGAGTATAAATATATACATATGTGTGTGTATATGTGACTGTATTTAAGCCTGTATGCATGTAAATAGTTGCATGAGATGGGGCGGGGGGTAGTGTAAGCATGAAATTGAACATAAAAATATAAATTAATTTTATTTTATTGAAAATCTCTTAAACACGTATAATAATTCTTATATCTAACGTATAATATATATGAGAAAGGAAAAAAAATATTTACAAGCATTCTTAATTGAATAGGAACACACACACACACACACAAAAATTATATATATATATATATTATATATATATATATATATATATATATATATATATATTATATATATATATATATATATATATATATATATATATATATATATATATATATATATATATAATATATATATATTATATATATATATATATATATATATATATATATATATATATATATATATATATATATATTGATTTATTATAATAAATTATACACACAGACAACGCACAACAATTTTTTAGAGCTCATTATTGTTAATAAATAAATTTATTATTATCAGCAAATACATAAGTAATAATATTTAATATAATATATATATATATATATATATATATATATATATATATATATATATATATATATATATATATATATATATATATATATATATATATATATATATATATATATATACTTCACGCACTCCCGTTGCTAGCTCTTTATAGGGGAGTTTTTGTCCCTTTATGGAGTATGCTTCACACATCTGGGGTGGCTCCACTCATATAGCTCTCCTTGAGAAGGCGGAGTCTAGGGCTTTTCGTCTCATCAACTCTCCTGCTCTTACTAACTCTCTCCAATCTCTTTCTGCCCGTCGAATTGTTGCGTCACTCTCTCTATACTATCGCTATTACAATGGACACTGCTCTTCTGAACTCTCACTCACATACCTCCTCCATTGAAAGACTCGTGCGAACACGCCTTTCTATACATTTTCATTAACATTTTTCTGTTTTCCCAACTTCCTTTAACTTGCATACTTTCAAACGCCGTGTATCTGGACATGTCGGCCACCATCGACCAGGTAATATTTTTTCCAACTCCGTGATTGGTAGGCCTCCGGCCTTTGCCCACCGGAGGGATATTATATATATATATATATATATATATATATATTATATATATATATTATATATATATTTATATATATATATATATATATATATATATATATATATATATATATATATATATATATAGGAATAGGAGAAGTAGGGATTTGTGGTGGTCTGTTGGTTAAGCGTTAGCATATTGTTCAGAGTGATGCTGGTTCAAATCTCATATTATGTATGCATAATAATAAAGATGTATGTATGTATATATGATAAACATTGTGTATATATGTATGTATATAGTAATGAACATAATAATGCATTATGATGGACCTTGTCTGTGTACTTGATACTAAATATTTCAGTCTCTAGGGCAGGACAGGCTTAGCAAGCCGCGGCCTGAAATTGAAAAAGTTTGCATTATTAGTAGTAGGAACATCATTGGCTGTATTATTCGTAATTATGTTAGTATTATAATAATAATAGTATGAGTACCAGTTCACTCTAAATATTGTCACAACAAATCGTTGGGACAAGTGGCAAAAATGTCACAACAAATTTCTTCAGTTATTTTCTTATTACAAAATAAATTCGTGAAGTGACTTTCTTATGCTTAACATGTCTTTTCTCTATTGAAAATTTCAATACTGAAAAGGCATATTAAGCATAAGAAAGACACTTCACCGATTTATTTTCTAATAAGAAAATAAATTTTAAAAAATTTGTTGGGACATTTTTGCCATTTGTCCCAACGATTCGTAATCACAACTTTTTCCTCCCATTTTACTCGAATTTCTTTTTATTGTCCATAAAACTCGTTCTTCGCTTTCAAGTTCTTTTTATTTGTTAAAAAAGTTTTTCTTCGTAAGAAGAATTTTCCGTTTTATTTATTTATTTATTTATTTATTTATCTTGTTTATGTTTATATGCAAATCACTAGTTTGTCTGTTGGTTAGTTAATTAATAAACTGGTTAGTTGTTCATTTGATTTTTTGATTAGGTTGTTTGGTTGGTTGGTTGATTGGTTATTCGTTGGTGGTTAATATGAGATTTGGTTTGTTGATTATGTTGATGATTAAGTTCTTTAGTTAGTTGGTTCGTTGGTTGTTAATGTGAGATTTGGTTTGTTGATTATGTTGATGATTAGGTTTAGTTGGTTGGTTGAGTGGTTGGTTTGTTGATTCGTTCGTTGGTTGTTAATATGAGATTTAGTTTGTTGATTATGTTGATGATTAAGTTGTTTAGTTGGTTGGTTGATTGGTTGGTTGGTGAGATTAGATAAATGGTTGGTTTGTTGATTAATGTTGAATAAGATAAAATATTGGTTGGTTGTTTTTTATGTGCGATTATATAATTAGTTGGTTGGTTGGTTAATATGGGATTAAATAATTGCCTGGTTGATTTGTGGCTGGTTAGTTGTTTGGTGGTTGGTTGAAAGGTGATTAAATTATTTAATTGATTAGTTTGGTTCTCTCGTAAATTCGTATGGTAGTTAATTGTTAAATTAGATTCTTAGGTGGTGGTTGGTTGGTTATTGGTTGGTTGTTCATTTGTCAGTTTTTTTTTCGTTGTTCGGTTGACTAATAAATTTACTGTTATTGATAAACCTTTGTTTTCTCCGCTCCTTTGTATGGGCGCTTAATAGGCTTGATCGATACTTCATTAATGATGCAGAAGTATCGAGGAAAGCGAGATTATAAACCTATCGATTCCCTTTGTAAGAAAGTAAAGACCAATGCAAAGACAAACAGACAATTTCTAAAATGTTATGAAAAAAACAATAAAAACATTTATATAAATAAATAAATAAATAATAATAATAATAATAATAATAATAATAATAATAATAATAATAATAATAATAATAATAATTTTCCCTTTGGAGCATAGTAAG
>SEYY01016183.1:12500-14010 GCA_009176605.1 Armadillidium nasatum
TATTTCTAAGAATAAACTTCTTTAAGTATGAGAGAGAGACAGACAGAGAGAGAAACTGTTTGTGTGTGTGTGTTTCTGGCACAAAGTTCTTATCCGTAAGCTTCTCAATTCTGTTCCTATCTTTCTTTCTGTGATCTTACCTCAGATTTTGTTTCTGGTTATTTCGTTATGTTCGGTCATTGTTCATTTGATTCTATATGGTGAGGTCCCTTTAAAATTAAAAAAAAGAGCATGATGATCCTATTATAATAGCTCGATGTATCTTCTGAAGATGAATATAGGTATAATAAAACATATAAACTAATTCTTAGTCCTTAAAAATAAAGTACCATGTTTTTTGTACCTGAATGAAGTAAGCTGGTCTTAGTGTGAATAAAAATTGTAGCGAACACCTAAATTGTGGTTTTAAGGGATGAACTGGATGCGGATTAGGATGCAGGAAAAAAAGGAGCCAAAGGACTACACCCTAAAAATCTATAAAGACGTATCAGTAAAACGAGGGTTCCGAACTGTGCCAGCCCCTGGCATTCGTGATCATTAACGGTATACACAAGAACCATCCAAAGGTCAATGTCACTCTAATTTTTATGGTTCATTCGAGATCAAAAAATCATTAAAATGATTTACAAAGAGAATTATGAAGTAAAGTGATGTTCTTAGTGAGTACCATAAAAGTAAAGTGATGTGTACTGAAGACCATAAATGTAAAACGATCTGTACTGATTGACCATAAACCTAAGGTTATGTGTAATGAGCACTATAAATGTTAAGTAAATATATATTATTAACCATAAAAGTAAAGCGATGTGTAGAGATAATAACAGTAAAGTGATGACCATAAAATTAAGGTTATGTGTAGTAAGGAGTGATAACCATAAGTATACTGATACAAAGTGTGAAGCTTCAAAAGACCATAACATTAAAGTGATGTGTAGAAAGAATCATTAAAAGCAAAGTGCTATGTACTGAGAACCATAAAAATAAAGCGATGTGAAGATCAAAATAGTAAAGAGTTTGATAGTGAGGATCATAATTTAAATATAAAAATTACTTGATGTGTAGTGAAGTTCAAAAAAGTAAAAAGATGTGTAGTGAGGACTTTCAAAATAAAGTGACGCTTAGTAAGAAATTAAAAAGTAAAATGATGTGTAATGAGAACAAAAAAAAGTTAAGTGATGTATAGTGAGAACTATAAAAGTAAATTAGTGATGTGTATTGATCACCATAAAATTAAGATTTAATATAGTGAGGACCATAAAATAAACTGATGTATTGTTTGAACCATAAAATTAAAATGATGTGTAATAAAGATAAAAAAAATTAAAATAATGTGCAATGTGGAAAATTGATAGTGATGACTATAAAGTAGTGATGAGTAGTTGGAAGTTGGAACCGTAAAAATAGTGTTTTTGAGTGATTTTTATAAATGTAAAATAATAATAATAAACATTTTTTTAAATTTTTAAATTTTTTTTTTAAGGTATACCATTTTGTTAGAATAAGTTTCCTC
>SEYY01016186.1:0-10000 GCA_009176605.1 Armadillidium nasatum
GTCATCCGAAGGCAACTGATGGAGCCCATAATTTTTGGTATTTAATGAATCTTCTTAAGGGAGCAGATAAAAAATATGCAGTGATTCTGAAACGTACACTTTAACAAAACTTCTATTTTGCTCGTTTTGAAAATATATTACTGGCTAGGGATGATAACAGACGACCGAAAATCGATCAGGAAGAGTTAGTTGTGAGTCGCAAAATTCAAGCAAGGGGTCAGAATAAAACTGAAAGAGCTTTTCAGCTTCCAAAAACACTAAACTTTAATGCAGAATGCTACTTGAACAAGATCGAATTGGAAGAATGAAATGATCACTCAGCCACCAATTATCAAGGGCTTTTCTAACGAGGAGATTTATTAAATTGCAAATGAGCTCGTTCAAACAAACTTTTTATGCCACAGCCTAGGAGTGGAGCGTGCAGTAAATATTGTAACACAATCTTCTCTGCATAGAATCGGATAAGAAACCAGACATTAAATTTATGATATATATATATATATATATATATATATATATATATATATATATATATATATATATATATATATATATGCAATAAAAGTATTTAAGAAATGTATATAACAGTGTATACATACTTGGGTTAAAAAAAAATTAGTGAGTACTAGTGAAGATTTTTCTTTTCCTATAAACATAAAAAATATAGTAAAAGGGGATGATCGTGCGCGAGGGTAAAGGGGGGGTCGCACAACCGAAATAATTCACACACGGTGTTCTATCATCACACTGAACTACTCACAGTATGTGAAATTTGAATACCAAATTTCGACCAGGCCTTATATATATATATATATATATATATATATATATATATATATATATATATATATATATATATATATATATATATATATATATATATATATATATATATATATATATATATATATATATATATATATATATAAAATAAACGATTTACAGGTTGGAAAGTTAAATGCAAATAAGTGTAACAAAAAGTGTTATTTCTTTTTATTTCTACTATTTGGCATTTAATACTTAATACGAATTACAATATTGAATTGACCATTTTCTGTGAATTGTTTCAAATACAGAATAAAACATTATTGATAAAAGTTACTGTTCCCATGAACGATATTGAAGACAAATAGAATGTTGAATCACTATTATAACTACTATTCAAAATTTACACATTCACAATACTGTATATAAAAAAAAAACACTTGAAATGAAACATTTTTTGCAATGAACTACTTTGGTTAAGATGACCACTATTTTTCCTTTCAAAAATGTTGACCTTTTTACAAGGGACAATATGCATATTGCAGAAATGATAACTACACTCAAAATTTTGACAAGGTGTTATCAATTTCAACACAGAACATACAAAGCTATTTTAATCTTGGATTTAACAAACACTGATTTACGTTCAATCATCAATGATATATGCTTTCATAAACAGTGTTCATGTTTACTTTTGATAACATAAAGAAACTCACCCAGCAAAATATGCTTCCTCTTTAACAAGCCATTTGATCCACTCTGATGCTCGCTTTTCATTTTCTGGGAGAGCAATTAAAGAAGGGCAAGCAATAAGAACGCAGAGGCCAGTACTCACAAAACGAACTCCAGCAGCAGAAGGTGGGGGATGACATGTTATGAGCTGCAGGAGAAGCCCAACTTCTCTTTCTTCACTGAACCTAAGTATTATTATTATTACTATTATTATTATTATTATTATTATTATTATTATTATAATATCTCTTAAGAAAATATAAAAAAACATTTCCAAATGAATTATTTCTGAAAATAAGTGACAAATCATGAGAATACAAGGTGCAGGGTATCTTTTAATACAGCATCTCATTTGAGTAACCTAATGGAAAATAAGGGGATCAAGAATACCCAAATGATTAAGTAATGGTACTTGCAAGTTTAAAAGTAAATACATTAGGGATGGAGTGATACCAAAATTATGACCGATAATATACCAATAATTTTAAACCACCCGATATAGAGTACCGATCCAATACATCTAGAATTTACTGATTCTGAGTATCGATGCTGATATCATTTCTTTTACTGAATGCATAAAGGCTGAAACAAGATTGAAAATACTCAATGACTATAAAATTTAAGTTTTCTGCTATCTTTAATATCTACTTATTTTGAAGTAACATTGCTAAACAAAACTACTGATAGGTGATATAGGGTTGGTGACATCAAGACTTTGCAGATGACTTGCCCTAGTGCACGGTCTATTTTCTTCATTAATTCCTGCAACATACACAGTCTTCAATCCAATTTCCACTTTGTTAAATACCACCTCTCTTCTTCTAGACCTCAACTCTTATTCTCAACAGAAACAAAAGTGCTTGAGCATTCTGATGGCAAACCATTTTCTGTTTCCTCTTACTGTCTCTATCCTCAATTTTCAACCAAAGCAGATTGTTGGGCATATGTGCTCAACGATTTTGTTTGCTCTCGTGTCTCTAATTTGGGGTCTTATGAATTTTCTACCTTGTGGCTTAAGCTCTCTTGCCATTCATTTCTTCTGTTTATTTATCTCTTAATTATACCGACTATCCTAAATTCTTTGACTTTCGAAATTCCAAAATAGAACACATTCTCTCTTCTCCTTTCTTAGAAATCATCATTTTACATTTCAGTGTTCACCACCGTCAATGGTTTTCTTCTAGTTCTCGTGATACAGCAGGTGGACATGCCTTTTAATTCTCCATCCAAAACGCACTTGCGCAGTTGGTGCAGTTCCCTACTCGTATCCCTGATCGCCTTGGAGATGAACCAAATATTCAAAAAAAATTTTAAAACTTCTAATCCTTCTCCTTATACTGTCTAACTCTATCATCCTCTGGGTTCTTCCGATCACCATATCTCTGAATCCTTTTCTTAAGTCTTCCACAAGAAAGACTCCCGCCTATTGCGAAAATACGTTTGTGACATTTCGGGGCCATGTCAGACTTACGGTCGTACTTCTTTGATTTCCCATGGAATGATTATCATTATCTATAGCTGACCGACTTCTGAGACTTTAAAATTATAGCTACTACATAAAAAATTAAGATCAATTGATGCAAGAAACAATGAATAATAGTTATACTACACCTAGAAGTTACTGTCTAATTTCCTTAGAAATTTGCATATAAGAAATAAATAAAGAAAACAAGCTAAAATAAAACACTTCATGAAAATATAATACTCACTTTAGACTGGCGAGAGACTTTAGTGCGCAGTACAGACGCAACAAAGTTGTTGCTTGAATAACTTGTGAGTCTGGAAGTGTATCAGTAGTTGTAAAGAGAAGCAAATTCCTGAGGCGATCAATCAGTTCTGTTCTTAAGGCTACTAAAGCAGAAGGAGGTTGTTCGAATTTTCTCTAAAAATTAAAATCTTAATCAGCACTACTAACACACCCAAAGTTTGTAACTTCTACTAATCTTAAATGAAGATGATGTGCATGTCTATTATCTATATGCATAACAGAATAACGTTACTATTACAGCTTTAAATAAAATTTTTAATACGAGAAACATTAACATAAAACTGATATTCAGATTCAAGTGAAGGGGTCTCTAAATAAAATGAATATTAAACATCCGCCTCACTGGGTGTTCTACTTTCTTATCCGATACCTCAGCAATATATATATATATATATATATATATATATATATATATATATATATATATATATATATATATATATATATATATATATATATATATATATATATATAACTAACCCTGAGGGCACTCTTCACAAACTGTGAAAACCAAAGCCTTTGTTGATGATCATTAGATAATAGAATACCAGTTAAGAAAGACACAATATCGCTATCTTCACTTGAAACGTTGGTTGGAATACCAGTAGGTCCTACAGTCATTTCTTTTCCAGGTACATGATGACGATTTAACTTGTCAGTCATTTCCATAGCTCCACCAGATAATGGTAACCTGCTGCTCTCGCAAATTTTTGCCATATCCAAAGTTATATAAATGATAAGGCCTGGCATTACACACTGATCAACCTGACATTAGTTATAAAGTACAAAACAAATTTCATATAAAAGAAAAAATCGAAAATATACACGAATTAAACTCACATGAAGAATGTAAAAATTATACTTACACACAACGACCTCACATAAAGAGCTTGACTGGGGTTCATTTGACATAAGAGACGAACAGCTTGCATTCGAATCAAACCCCCCTGACTTTCTTCATCTTGTTTTTCCCCATTCATAATAAGCCCCATAACAACTGAGAAAAATTAAACCTTTTATCAGATCCAATATAAAAATTGAAAACTTATTTGAGTACCATAAAAAGAATTTATATACATGAAAAGATTATTTATACTACTTATTTTTAAAACAAAGGTAGCTAAATACTTAAAATACAATATTTAGAAATGGTGATGTTCATAAAAATCCAATTTACAACTAGTCATGATTTGGAAAAAAGTACAGAAATTATCTGTTTGTATTTTATACACAATGAAAGTTACATCCATAATTATTAATAATAATAATATATATATATATATATATATATATATATATATATATATATATATATATATATATATATATATATATATATATATATATATATATATATATATATATATATATATATATATATATATAGGAATACAAATATTTTACCTTCACGAAAACAGTCTGGCTGATTAGCAACCATCTTGCAAATGATGGATGGACCATTTGATAAATGAAGAAGTGCTTCTGCAACTTCTGCAGGAAGTAAAAGAGAAGGGAGTTCAGCTAAAGCAATGCAAAGGACATCAGAAACTTCTTCGAGGTAGCACTCATTGTCAAATAATTCTGATGACTTCATATAATAATCTTGACGCAACTCTTTCATCTATTAAAAAAATAAAATTCCTTTAAATCAGGAACTTTCCATAAGTATTCAGGTAATACTATAACTTGTAGCATAATTTCAACAATAATGTCGAGTGAAAAGGATAATAATTCAGTTTAAACAAGGAAGAAGACAATAGGGTAAGTATTAACTATCTTTTCATCACTATTTTCTACAATTTTAACTATTTCAACAAACTGTTTTTAATAGTTTTAGAGGTAAAAAATATTTTGAGATGTTTTTCTAGTTTTAAATTTTAAATTATAATTTAAATTACATGTAATGACAAGATTGCAAATAATCACTAATATATATATATATATATATATATATATATATATATATATATATATATATATATATATATATATATATATATATATATATATATATATATATATATATATATATATATATATATATATATATACATGCTTCATTCCTTTAAGAATGAATCTGTAAGATAGTCATGAAAGTAAATCTTGGCTGTTAATAACATTTCAAACTAATACAGTGGAACTCCAATATTCGTCCTCTCCAGTATTCGTCTTTTTCGATATTCGCCGTTTTTTCGTCAAATTTTTCTTTCGATATTCGTCGAAAAATCAATATTCGTCCTACCTACGAAAGCCTATAACCTTAAAAATAAAAACTCTTAATAACAATCATTGTTTTTCTCATCCAAAAGGTAAATTTCTTTTTAAAATTTTATGTGTTTAGCATTTATGTAGGCCTACACAGTGCGTATTACGTATTATTTATGGCAGTACGCTGGTTAATATGTACTGTAGTTAAATTGTACAGTGTTTGAAATGATTTCAGAGATCGATTCTAGAGTGAATTTTTTTTTTGTTAAAGAATAAATAGGCAAAATTCGAGGCTGGGAACGAATTAATCCATTTTTAGTTAATTCCTATGGGAAAAAATTGTTCGATAATCTTTTTCGATATTCGTCATCCACTCAGGAACGGATTAATGACGAATATTGGAGTTCCACTGTGTATATATATATATATATATATATATATATATATATATATATATATATATATATATATATATATATATATATATATATATATATATATATATATATTCAAAACAAGGCAAACTGGTGGAGTGATTGGTTCCCATACTTAAAGATGCTGATTTGATCACTCATGTGAATTAAAGGTAAAAAGTTCCCCTCCTCAAAAAGGGCAATGCCTGTGAGGGTTGAACTTAAAAAATAAAAATAAATTTCAGAGTAGCATAAAAAAAATAAACTGGGTATGAATAACAATTTTACTCATTCTAATGCATCACATGTAAATAAGGTTAAAATGATCATTTCTTCAGCAAAGGTTACAAAGATTTACCAACCATTTTTTACATAGCAAAATTAAATAAAATAAATTAAAGTAGATTCACTTTATTAAAGATTATAAAAGGTCTTACTTGTGACATAACAAGCAACAGCTCAGATAAAAGCAGCCTTAGGCGACGAGTTGGATCAGAACACTCAAATTCTAATGCAAGTCCATTAGACAACCCTTGAATTAAAATGCTTTCACACTGGTTGTTGCCTCCCATCTTCTGTCTAAAAATATTAAAGAAAAAAAAAAAAAAAAAATGCATTCAAGATTTGAAACTATAGGGTTTTACAAAAGAAAATTTGCATATTTTTTTCCAAAACAAAATATCTATGAATAAAGATTTTTAATAAAGTTGATATAATGAAATTATATATACTGTATATATATACCGTATATATATATATATATATATATATATATATATATATATATATATATATATATATATATATATATATATATATATATATATATATATATATATATATATAGGGATGAACTGGATATCCGGTTGCTATCCAGTTATCATGTCTATTAAGCTTTGTTTTTGGTATCTACTTATGTGGTCGGATAGTACTACTATCCAGCCAAATATCCAGAAAAAATAAAATTCTCTATTTTAAGAACTAAAATTTTAAAATTATAAAAAATATATATATAATAAACTCTATTTTTTCTACTCTATATAACCAGTACCTTGGCTATTTATGTTAAATTAATATAGATATGTTTTTGAAAATTCATTTAACTACAAAACTTGAAATAAAATTTTTAAGTCCTTTCACAATATATATATATATATATATATATATATATATATATATATATATATATATATATATATATATATATATATATATATATATATATATATATATATATATATATATATATATATATATATATATATCCCAGATATCAAATCCAAGGTCATGCACCTATATTGTGCTTCCGGGAAAACATCATTCAATAAACACCAGTGTGGACATAAGTCAGTCGAAATTGGGTGACAGACAGACGAGAATTGTGGAGGATTGTAACAAAAAATAAGAAAAAAGCTGCAAAAGTTACTCCTTAACTGAATACCAGTCTTGCAAACCCTGTTAAGAACAGTCATTAGGGAATTCAGTGGGCTCAATATTCATGGGAATGCTGCAATTGCCAAAACTTTTGTATATGGCATAAATGTCAGAAAGTGGAGAGAGATAAAGTGTGTGTGTGGTGTATCTCTCATAAGGATTGACTTGCTGGACAATGGAAGAGAGTCCTTTCATCTGACTAATCAACATTCTAACTATTCCCAACCTCCACCTGAGTTTATGTGTGGAGAACACCATCCCAAGAATATGATCTGGAACACTTTATGCCACAGGTGAAGCACAGAGGAGGTTCTGTCATGGCTTGGGCAGCCATGAAAATGGTATTCTGCAGGCTCAATTATCACCATGCGTGATAATGTAACTGTACGAATATTGGGTAACAAGCTTCATCCAATGGAGCAGAGAAAGTTTCTTCAAGGTAGTGCAATTTATCAAGATAATTAAGGCTCCAATTCATCCAGCTTATGTTATCCAATCATGGTATAATGAACATGCAGATTAGGTTTCATATCTTTCCTTGACTCAGCAATCACAAAACCTTTATAAAAAAGCTCCTATGGTCAATATGGATCACCAGCATAAGGAATGGAATAGCATCCCATTATGCGCCATCCAGGATTGCATAATTTCTATAAGAATTCAGGCAATTATAATTGTAAAAAGTGGTTCCACTTTATATTAAGAAATAAATTCATTCATTTAAAAGGAATGACAATCGAGGTGCACTAATTCTACTATCCTGAATGTTGCAGGCTTGCAGCTTACATAAAATGAAAAGAACTTAGGAGAGTAACAAATGCAATGAAAATTAATTGTATAGTAACTTTAGTTTTCAAATAAACTTGTGTTAGCTTGGTTAACCATACTTAAACTATATATATATATATATTATATATATATATATATATATATATATATATATATATATATATATATAATATATATATATATATATATATATATATATCCTGTGAAATTACCTATACAATTTTCATAATTTTTAACATACTTATAGATATTGTTGAGAAAATGAAAATGGTCTTTATCCCAAGTTCAGAGCTAAAATGGTTACAGAGATACAGGTCATGAAACTTTGACAAAAATTTCATTTTTGAAAGGGGATGCAAACTTTGAGGTTAAATATTTCAACTTCTGTAAGATGATATACACATCACTTTAAAGGTCTTGGTAGATATAATACTTTTATTTATTAAAGTTTCATGACAGAGTAACTGGATCAACAACTGTCAGTATATCTGAATGAGGTACTACTAAAATATCTGTTTTAAATGGATAGTGGAATGAAGTAGGGTATTAATATTGGGTATTAACAAATTAAGTTTTACATCTAGTGTGTCTGAATGTCTCGAGGACACATGCCAACCACCATTTGTTGTCATATATTGCTGTTACAAATCCTCTGACATTTTCAAATTTAAGTTCTTTAGCTTTTTTTGTAACCCTTACTATTTTTTATATTAAAAATTTTGATTATATATATATATATATATATATATATATATATATATATATATATATATATATATATATATTATATATATATATATATATATATTGAGACAGAACATGAATTTTCACTAAGTAAATTTGCAGCTGCTCTGATTTCATCGTTATCAGTGGTACATAAGCTGAAATATTTAACTTCAAATTTTGCCTCTAGCTCTCAAAAATGAACTTTTGGTCAAAGTTCCATGACATGTATCTCTGTAACCGTTTCAACTATGAACTTAGGATAAAGACCATTCTCATTTTCTAAACATCTATAAATATGGCAACAATCATTAAAATCAAAGAGGTCAAGGTTTTTTTTTTCCACCAAACTGTGGCCGATTTCACACTGAATGACCCATATATATATATATATATATATATATATATATATATATATATATATATATATATATAATATATATATATATATATATATATATATATATATATAACCTGAAATTTACATCTAAAATCCAGAAAAATTACCTCAATGCAATACTATAATTAAATGAAGAAATAAAAATAAAAAATTTAAACCTTGTCTTTAAATAAAAAACCTTACCTCAAGCTTTGTTCTCTCTTAACATCAGCTTCCAAAGCAGTAAAATCAATTGATAACAAGGCTACCAAAGCATTGACAGCTTCAATTCCAGATAAAATACAAAGTATAACTTTTCTTCCCATTATACATTCTTCTGAATGATCTAATGGGGCGATTAAGCTCATTCTTACAAGACAAGGTAATATTGGTCTTATCTCATTCTCATGGCAAAGAGAAAGTCTTTGAATGTCAGACTTCTCAATTGCCTTGAACACATGAGGGAGTACTGGGGGAGCTGCAACCCCCATTTTAATATTTAACCTGCGTTTTCAATTATAATTTTTGAAAAAAAAAGATAAAATTAAGAACTGAAATGAGTGGAAAAAAAATTATTTCAATACATAATATAACTACTGAATTTTTTAAATACAAGGTGTTAAAATTTTTTGATAATTACTTATTGTAATTCAGGCCAAATAACTTTGGAATATACAGTAATTCTACACCATAATAAAAATTACCGATCTTGAAACTAAAACTAAAGTGAATGGAAAACTTTATTCAAATAAAAAATTAAATTTGAAAGTTGCACCAGAACTGCTGAAA
>SEYY01016186.1:15000-20703 GCA_009176605.1 Armadillidium nasatum
AAAGCCTAACATTAGTAGGGCGTAAGGTCCTGATGGTATCTGTCCTGTGGTTCTCAAAATTTGTGCTTCTGAGCTTGTACCCTGTCTTGATAAACTATTTTTTCTATGTCTTTCTATTTGAACCTTCCCTTCTTACTGGAAACGTGCGCTCATTCAGTCAGTGTCGAAAAAAGGGGACCCCTCTCAATCCTCTAACTACCGTCCCATTTCTTTAACCTCCTTTCTTTCTAAAGATTTTAAATCTATTTAACAGAAAGGTTTGGAAACATCTCAATTCTAATAATCTTATTTCTGATCGCCCGTATGGCTTTTGTAAAAAAAAAAAGAAAAAAAAAAAGAAAAAGCTGTACTGGTGATCTTAAATCTGGCACCCCCCGAAAGTATACTACTATTATGATGGCTTACCACACTGACTAGTGCCTTTGCCTGCGGCTTATAGTCACGTGACACTTTCTTAGGCCTCTATTATTTTAAAGCTTTTGATTGGCTAATTCTGTCACGTGACAAATAAACGTGCAAATTGACTGACAACAAAACTTTGAAAACAAAAAGAGTTATGAAAGCGCAACATTTATAAAATTTATCTTCTAAAAATTTTTATTTGAAAATTGTAAATTTACATTTAAAAAATATCTTAAAAGATTCGAAGGAGGCCAAATTCTCGTACTTTTGCGTACGAGGGAAGGGTTTGTCTCGTACACGGTAAAGAAGGCTGGATTCGCGTATGTACGAGGCAAATCTCGTACGTCTACCATCCCTATATTATGTTCACTGATTCTTCGGATGGGTCGGATGCCGAAATTGGCGATTTATGCCGAAAATATTTCGATATATATCGATATAAATCTTTTTTACGATACTATCGGAAAAATATCGATGATATTTTCATAAGCAATATATCGATATATCGATATTTTATCCTCAGTATCGAACCAACGATATTTTTTTTTTTTTTTGTTTACTTTTAGAAATTTTAAGTGGTTTTCTGCTTCTATAAAAAATAAAATTTAATCAAAATTTGTGCTATTTTTTCATGTGCGTAATTATATAATATATATATATATATATATATATATATATATTATATATATATATATATATATATATATATATATATATATATATATATCCTCGGGTGGGCAAAGGCCGGAGGCCTACCAAATTCCACCGGAGTTGGGGAAAATCTATCATGGTCGATGGTGGCAGACATGTCCAGATACACGGCGTTTGAAAGTATGCAAGTCAAAGGTATAGTTGGGAAAACAGATAAAGGGAGTGTATTCCAGATTTTACCAGTAGAGCATATGCAAGATTGAGAATAGCGGTTAAGTCTGGGGTCGGAGAGTTGGACAGAGAAAGGATGAGACTGTGTAGAAAGGCTTGTCGCACGAGCTCTTCTTAATGGAGGAGGTATGCGACGAGAGAGTTCAGAAGAGCAGTGTCCATTGTAATAGGGATAGTAAAGAGAGAGTGGAGCAACAATTCGACGGGCAGAAATAGATTGGAGAAAGTTAGTAAGAGCAGGAGAATTAATGAGACGAAAAGCCCAAGACACCACCTTCTCAAAGAGAACTGTATGAGTGGAACCATCCCAGATGTGGGAAGCATACCACATACATTGACGTACAACACCCTTATAGAGAGAGAGCAAGCAACTGGGGTGGCGTGAAGTAATTCTGGAGGCGCCTCAGAACACCCAACCTCTTAGAAGCGTGTTTAGAAAGAGAAGTAATGTGATCTTCCAAGAAAGATCACGAGAAAAGGATACGCCAAGAATATTAAGAACAGATGAAGGTTTGAGTTGTATGTTTTCGAAGAAGACATTATGGTTGTGTGGAAGATTGTGTCGAGTGGAGAGATGGAGGAATTGGGTTTTTGAGGCATTGAAAACAACCATGTTTTCTCTGCCCCAATTTGAAATACGTGAAAGATCAGAGGTTAGTTGCTCCAAGGCTACGCTTCTCGAGTTTATCAACTGCTATTGGGTGGGACGTTTTTCAAACTGGATGGGAGTAATGAAGGGTAGAGTCATCAGCATAGGAGTGGATAGGAGATGAGGTAATAGAAAGAAGGTCATTCATGAAAAGCAGAAAAAGTGTTGGAGATAGGACAGAACCCTGAGGAATGCCACTATTAATCGATTTAAAGGAAGAACGGTAGCCGTCTACAACAGCTGCTTTAGAACGACCGGAAAGGAAATTAGAGAGAAGATCACAGAGAGAAGGATAGATACCGAAAGAGGGAAGTTTAGAAATCAAAGCTTTGTGCTAGACTCTATCGAAAGCTTTCGATATGTCCATCGCCACAGCAAAGGATTCACTGAAATGCCGAAGAGCGGAGGACCAAGAGTCAGAGAGATTGGAGAGAAGATCACCAGTAGAGAGTTTCTTTCGAAAACCATACTGACGATCAGAGATAAGATTAGAAGAATTGAGATGTTTCCAAATCTTCCTCTTAAGGATAGATTCAAAACATTTTAGAAAGAACGGAGGTCAAAGAAATTGGACGGTAGTTAGAGGGTTGAGAGGGGTTCCCCTTCTTCGGCACAGGCTGAATGAGCTCACCTTTCAAGCAAGAAGGAAGGTTGAAGTAGAGAGACAATTGACGAAATAGTTTACCAAAGCAGGGTGCAAGCTCAGAAGCACAGGGTTTAGAACCACAGTAGGAATACCATCGGGACCATACGCCTTCTTACTATTAAGCTCAGAGAGAGCAGAAATGATCTTTAGAAGAAATTCTAATTTTCAGCATAAATGAGTTGGAGGGGGTTGAAAGAGGAGGAATAGCTCCGGAATAGTCTAAGGTAGAGCTAGAGGCGAAAGTTTGAGCAAAAAGTTCAGCTTTAGAAGAAGGTAAAACAGCAGTTGTGCCGTCGGAAGAAACTAAAGGAGGGAAAGAGGAAGAAGCAAAGTTAGAGTAGACATTTTTTGCAAAATGCCAGAAAGAGCGTGAGGAAGAAGAACCAGAAAGATTATTGCATTTTCTACGGAGAAAAGAGTTTTTAGTATTACGAAGGATAGATTTTGCACGATTTCGAGATGAAATATAAATAGCATGAGTTTCAGAAATTTGAGGGCGATGGTAATCCCTGAAGGCAACATTTCTACGGCGGATAGCGCGAGAACAAGCAGAGTTAAACTAAGGTTTGTTAGGTTTAGTAGAAGGGAATGAAAATGGAATGTACCCATCCATGCCAGAGAGAATCACCTCAGTAATGCGTTCTGCACACTCCGATCACCCCTCCCACGGAAGCAATAATCATTCCACGGGAAGTACGACCGCAAGTCCGTCCAACTTGCGTCACCGAAATGCCACAAACGTTTCCTTTAATTAAGGGCAGGAGCCAAAGTCGAAACTTTTTTTTTATTATTTCAGCTATTGAGCTGAAATTTACAATATATATGCTTTTTTTAAATCTAAGAACTATTGATTTCTGACGTTTTTCTGAGTTTCTAACGGTTTACTAGTAATAGGGGGTCAAAATTCAAAAAGAGATTAAATAGAAGTGGTAAAATAATGGTCAGAATGATCCAAAAACTCCCCTGTACATTCTTAGCCCCAATTTCTACAAATTAAAAGAAAACATTTGGGAAAAGTACTTTAGTTATTGATTATAGAAGTTTCAAATTTTGAAAAAAAAATTGAAAAAAACATACCATTCCGGAGAAAAAAAATTTATTAAAAAAATTGATGTTTCTAATTTTTTTAAAATTGGATATTGTTTAGAGGAGGATGGATCTAAAACTTTTATTTAGGACACTTTTAAAAAATAATTGTTTGATTTGAGATACAGCCTCTCAAAATTTGGAAAATTTGAAATTTCGTCGAAAATTCGGCCATTTTTGATAAGCTGTATCTCGAATCAGACAAATAGATTTTAAAAGTGTTTTAAATAAGTTTTAGATCTATCCCTCCTTAAACAATATCCAAAAAAAAAAAAAAAAAAAAATTTTTTTTTTTTAATTTTTTTTGTCCGAATGTGTGAATTTTTCAAATTGGAAAAAAAAATTTTGACACCTGGTCAAGTAAGGGCATATAACCTGTTTTCTGTTATGCGCACATCAAAACTCAGTAAGAAGTTTTTGTAGCCAATAGATTTTTGAATATACACACCAAGTTTGGGATCAAAAAATTTTTTTATGGGGCTTCACCGTAGATTTAAACATACCTTAAATTTCAAAAATTACTCCTAAACTTAAAATCTCTCGTAAAAACGTTAGGAATGGAGTTTTTTCGTCGGGAAAAAAGCTATCTATACTGAAATTTTCAGGAGAATCGGATGAAAATAAAAATTATTTCGACTTTGGATCCTTCCCTTCAGTAGAAGGGGGCTCTTTCCTGCGGAAGACTTGAAGAGATAGAAGAGGATACAGAGATAAGAAGGTGATCGGAGAAACTCAGAGGAGGAAAGAGTTTAACAGTATAAGGAGAAGGATTAAAAGTTAGAAAAAGGTCTAGAATGTTAGGTTCATCTCCAAGACTATCAGGGATAAGAGTAGGGAGCTGCTCCAACTGCTCAAGTTCATTTTGGATAGCGAAATGGAAGGCACATTCACCAGCTGTATCGCGAGAGTTAGAAGAAAGCCATTGACGGTAGTGAACATTGAAATCACCTAATATGATGATTCACAACATTATAATATATATATATATATATATATATATATATATATATATATATATGGATAGTTTTTTAGTCTGCTAAAACTGTCACAGACTATTTCTATATAGAAAATTAATGTCTGCTATTGGATTCGAATCAGGGACCTTTAAGATGGCAGTCTTATGCGTTATCCACTTGGCTACGGCAACCCAAAGGAAATCGCCTTGGAACTTGCTCACAACATACCGTCGCAACGTCAAATCCCAAAGGACCTCCCTGACCGCAATTAACTGGGGCAAAGGGCAACGAGGTCAAAGGTTGAATTCATTATTCGCAGACAGTTATATGATAGAGTTTTTTAGTCTGCTAAAACTCTCACAGACTATTTCTATATAGAAAATTAATGTCTTCTATTGAACGTTGCGAAGGTATGTTGTGAGCAAGTTCCAATGCGATTTCCTTGTATCGCAGTGGCCTAGTGGATAACACATAAGACTACCATCTTAAAAGTCTTGGTTCGAGTCCAATAGCAGATTAATTTTCTATATAGAAAAGTCTGTGAGAGTTTTAGCAAACTAAAAACTCTATCATATCTGCGAATAATGGATTCAACCTTTGACCTCGTTTCCCTTTGCCCGAGTTGGGTCGGGGGGTCCTTTGAGATTTGACGTTGCGACGGTATGCTGTGAGCAAGTTCCAAGGTGATTTCCTTTTGTATCGCCATGGCCTAGTGGATAACGCATAAAATACATCTTAAAGGTCGCTGGTTTGAGTCCATAGCAGACATTAATTTTATATATAATATATATATATATATATATATATATATATATATATATATATATATATATATATATATATTATATATATATATATATATATATATATATATTATATATATATATATATATATATATATATAATATATATATATATATATATATATATATATATATATATATATATATATATATATATATATAATATATATATATATATATATATATATATATATATATATATATATATATATATATATATATATATATATATATATATATATATATATATATATATATATATATATATATATATATATA
>SEYY01016187.1:7500-12500 GCA_009176605.1 Armadillidium nasatum
GTATTTTCTTTTATTTTATTTATAATGAAGAGATAATTCCTTTATCGAGATCAGGTTATGTAAATGTACAACTGATTAGTTAAAAAACATTCCAACACATTTTCGAATATTTGTTTTTTTGTTTTGTTTTTTTAGTAAAAAATTTGCGGTTAGAGAATCGATAAAAGCCGCAGATTTCCTGAAAGGAATACTAATAATAAATAAGTTGATATATATTATATATATATATATATATATATATATATATATATATATATATATATATATATATATATATATATATATATATATATATATATATATATATATATATATATATATATATATATATATATATATATATATATATATATATATATATATATATATATATATATATATATATATATATTATATATATATATATATATATATATATATATATATATATATATATAGCCAACTTTAAATTTAAAACCAAACTTGATCGGAAGACTGATGTGATTGTTAAAGCTTTACAACAATTTTATGGTGACTCTTCATGTATGTTTATGAATGCATTAAAAGCTTTAAGGAAGGCAGAGAACAATTCGAAGTTGACTCATTTTAGGAGAGACCCTCCTCTACAAAAAATCAAGAAAACATAAAGTTTATGTTCAATCTAATTGAAGATGATCGCCGAATCACTTTTGAAGAAGTTGCCAAACAAGTTGGAATCTCATATAGTTCAGTATTTGCAATTCTTACTGAGGATTTTGTCTTGAGCAAGCTTACAGGTCGCTGGTTCCCCTAAGCGTTTCAATGTACCCAAAGGGCTGACTTTTCATTAGCAATTTTTACCAAAATCAAAGAAAATGAAGACAATTTTTTCTCGCCCTGTGTCACTGTGGATAAAATCTGGATCTACCAGTTTTACTCAGAGAACAAAATTCAATCAAAAAAGTGACATCCGAAAGGAACAGCTGGACCTGTAAAATTCAAGGCAGAGAAATCCGTTGCAAAGGTTATGACCACTAGTTTTTAGGATTCAAAGGGAATTATATTTAATAGGTTTTTAGAAGGATAGAAAACTGTTACCCCCAGCTGTTATATAGGTGCTTTACAAATGCTGAAGACCACACTGGCTAAAAAACGTCGAGAAAAGCTGCACAGCTTGATTTTGTTTCACCATGACAAGACCTCAGCATATTCTGCAAAAGCTGTCAGAGATGTTCTGAGCGACTTTCGATGGTAAATGGCACCCTCCTTATAGCCCTGATTTAGCTCCATCGGACTTTTTTTTTGTCCTCAAATTTAAAAGAACATCTGAAAGGTATTCGATTTCAGTCGTTAGTCGAAACAAAAAAGCATGTTATTACCGGATGTCAAAAACAGCCCAGCAATTCTACAAAGAAGGAATCTACGAATAGAAACCTAGATTGGAATAGACTTTAAACTCTATAATATAGCTTATGTGGAAAAAAAACTTTTTTATTTTGATAAATAAATTTTTTATAACGTTTGTCTAATAATATTTTGACTTTCCATCTTATATATATATATATATATATATATATATATATATATATATATATATATATATATATATATATATATATATATATATATATATATATATATATATATATATATATATATATATATATATAATATATATATATATATATATATATATATATATATATATATATATATATATATATATATATATATATATATATATATATATATATATATATATATATATAATATATAGATGTGTGTGTGTGTGTGTGTGTGCTCGTGTGTATACGTGCGTGTGCGTGGAAAAATTTGCTTGACATATTTTACAAATACGCAGTTGTGACGAGTCGGCGTAACTTAATGAAGAAATCTGCCCAACATCTTATTTGTCAGGAGTTACGATCCAAATATTCAATTATATTTTTCCGTTCGCGAAAATTGATCAATAAATTGATGTATCCCAGCTGTCACCTAGTCATCGTAATGTAGTAAATGTGGCTTTAGTACAATATATATATATATATATATATATATATATATATATATATATATATATATATATATATATATATATATATATATATATATATATATATATATATATATATATATATATATATATATATATATATATATATATATATATATATATCCAATAATAAATATTTAATGTATCATAAGAAATGCTTGAATTTTAATTAATAATTTCATTTATAGTAATAATAGTAGTAGAAACAGTAATAATAATAATAATATTTATAAAAAATAATAATAATAATAATAATAATAATAATAATAATAATAATAATGTTTTTAATAAAAATAATAATAATAATGATTTTAATAAAAATAATAATAATAATAATAATAATAATAATAATAATAATAATAGAAATTTTATTAATTATGATTATAATATCTAAAGGAAAAATTTATATTATTTGAGTCATCTAACCTAAACATCAGACGCATCTTAAAATGAATCAAATATATAAATTACATTAAGAATATTTTAGGATTTTTCTAGTGTGTGAATCCTCATACTTATTAAATCATATTATATATATATATATAACTAATAATATATTATATATATATATATATATATATATATATATAATATATATATATATATATATATATATATATATATATATATATATATATATATATATATATATATATATATATATATATATATATATATATATATATATATATATATATATATATATATATATATATATATATATATATATATATATATATATATATATATATATATATATATATATATATATATATATATATATATATATATATATATATATATATATATATATATATATATATATATATATATATATATATATATATATATATATATATATATATATATATATATATATATATATATATATATATATATATATATATATATATATATATACGTCTCCTCTGGCGGGCAAAGGCCGGAGGACTACCAGTATCCACCAGAGCTGTGGAACATTCGGAAATATGGTCACTAATGGCCGACGTGACCCGATACAGTACGTATGCGACGAGAGAGTTCAGAAGAATTGTGTCCGTTGTAATAGCGATAGTATAGAGAGAGTGACGCAACAATTAGACAGGAGGAAAGAGATTGGAGAGAATCAGTAAGAGCAAAAGAGTTTATAAGGTGAAAAACCCTAGATTCCACCATTTCGCGAAGAGTTGTATGTATGGAACCACCCCATATGTGTGAGTCGTACTCCATGCAGGGGCGAACAACACCCCTATAAAGAACAAGCAACAGGGGTAGCGTAAGAAAACCACGAAGGCTCCTCAGATATATATATATATATATATATATATATATATATATATATATATATATATATATATATATATATATATATATAATATATATATATATATATATAATATATATATATATATATATATATATATATATATATATATATATATATATATATATATATATATATATATATATATATATATATATATATATATATATATATATATATATATATATATATATATATATATATATATATATATATATATATATATATATATATATATATATATATATATATATATATATATATATATATATATATATATATATATATATATATATATATATATATATATATATATATATATATATATATATATATATATATATATATATATATATATATATATATATATATAATATATATATATATATATATATATATATATATATATATATATATATATATATATATATATATATATATATATATATATATATATATATATATATATATATATATATATATATATATATATAATATATATATATATATATATATATAATATATATAACTCGTCATACATTAAAGATTTGTTATTTTAAATTCGTACGAAATTTCAAAAACACCAAAATAAATTTTAAAAATTATTTATGAGTACAAACTAAAATACAAATTGAATCCATTGAAATTAAAATAAAAATAATGATAGGAAAATTTTTTCAAACTTTTACATTTTCTTTAATCAAAACAAATGGAGTGAATTTCGTACAAAAATGTAAATAAATAATGATCGGCGAATTTAATGAAAAGAAGTGAAAATTTATAATTTTTTTTCATTAATTCTTTCACATAATTGAATGAAAGTTTGGTTTCAAAAGGCCGTATTTGTAATTATTTACTCTTCAGCTTTCTAAATTTTGCGTAATGTTTCATTACTGTTAATGAGTTTTGCCTTTGATGTAATGGTTTACAGGAAGTTTAATGTAGTTCTTTTATTTCTTCAGTAAAATAATTTTTGTTTTTAAGGCAAAAGTTTTTGAAAGTAAAATGATGAAAATTTAGTAATCGAAAAACTTATTAACCTCTTCGTTTTCTGGTTTTTCTTACTGTTTTACTTCTCCTTTTTTCATATTCAAATTGTTCTTTTCGGTTTTTTTTTTCTCAATCTTCTCAAAACTTCTTGTTCTTCACAGTTTTTTTTTCTTAAAAATTTCTAATAAAATTTTTCTTTTTCTTGTTTATTAGAATTGCTTTTAAGATTATTACTATTACATTAACCTCCATTGTTCCCTTTCTTCATGTTCTTCCCTCTATTAATATTCTTGTTCTTGATGTATTTTTTGATATTCTTATTAATATTCCTATTAATGTTCTCGATTTCGTTTTACTTCATCTTGTTCTTCCTTGTACTATTATTTTTCTAATTTTTTTATTTTATTTTCATTCTTAATCTCTTCTTATTTTCATAATTACTTAGGCCCTTGTTGGCATAGTTGTTATTATAATTGTTTACATACCTGCATGAGATAAATATTTCTAATAACGAGAACTTGGAATAGCAGTAAACTTTATTCAGTGAAGGTTTGAACTATTTTCGAATTTATGAACACGAAGGGAAATTTAATTACAATTATATATTATCCCTAACATACAATACACAAGCACCATATATATATATATATATATATATATATATATATATTATAT
>SEYY01016187.1:17500-25389 GCA_009176605.1 Armadillidium nasatum
ACTCCCACAGCTTAATATATAATATATATATATATATATATATATTATATATATATATATATATAATATATATATATATATATATATAATATATATATATATATATATATATATATATATATATATATATATATATATATATATATATATATATATATATATATATATATATATATATATATATATATATATATATTATATTATATATAATATATATATATATATAATATTATATATATATATATATATATATATATATATATATAAATATATATATATATATATATATATATATATATATATATATATATATATATATATATATATATATATATATATATATATATATATATATATATATATATATAATATTATATATATATATATATATATAATATATATACTATATATATTATTCATTGCATATATAATTGCTGGAATGTCAAATTTCTGCAATTGACTCTACCCTGCATCATGCGGGAATGGAGTATTGTATAAAAAAAAAAAAATATATATATATATAATATATTTAATATATATATATATATATATATATATATATATATATATATATATATATATATATATATATATAAGATAGCCAGGAATGAATGTAGCATAGTCAGTTCAATTATATTTAATTAGATGAATATTAAATTAAATTTAGTTAAAAAAGCTTTGATATCAACGTTCGGCTTCTTTTTATTTAAAATTTATTAACTGAAGCATCATCAAGATAACTGTAAAGAAGAGAGTACAAACATTATTAAATGAAATCCACAAATATAACTAAAATAATAACTATAACACAATAACTATGTGAATCAACACGGACCAGTACTTGAACTTAACGATTAAAAAACTGAATACAAAGTAGTAAATAATTAAAATGGTTGGTTGTAGAAGAATAGTAAAAAAAAAAAAAAAAAGAAAAAAAAAAAATGCGTGCGCATCCACATTCGTAATATATTAAATAAATACACTAAAAAAAAAAAAATAAATAAAATAAATAATATAAATATAATAAATAATGAGTAATTATTAAAGTACATAAATAAAGAAATAAGAAATATATATATATATATATATATAATATTATATATTATTTAATAAAAATTTTTTAAAAAAAAAATATTATTTATATATAATATATAATATATATATATATATATATATATATAATATATATATATATATATATATATATATATATATATATATATATATATATATATATATATATTAACGTACTGTGATCATGTTGTTATTTTCATGTAACAAGAAAAATACCAATAGTTTTGCATTTTTCTCTTGGTCATTTGTGACCATGTTTCACATTGGTAGAATATAATAAGCATCGTCATAAGACTGGACAAACGAAGAATATATATATTTCTGTACGTAATTTAACAAATTGATACAAATATAACCACAATACTGTACATACTTCATACCACAAGTACAAACCACAATCCTAATTGAAGTACTAGAAACGGGGACTAAAAATAAATTCCGAAAAAGTCTCAGAATACCTAAGTGACAAAAAAAAGGGATCCATCAGTGGAAGGTGAGGAAGAGAAGTAAATATCAGTAGCATAAAGAACAGTTTTGAAAGTGATGAGTTTTGAAAGAAAATTATTCACTGGTGTTAAAAATTTTGTCGCCTGAAAAGAAGGGACTGTGTTTTTGAGACACGAAAGCAGCCAATGTAATATTTATAAATATAAATATAATTACAAATATAATAATATATATATAATAGCATATAAAACTAGGACCAAATAAAACAAATATGCCTTTAAAGTAAAAATAATGGTTTAAATATAAACCATTATTTTACACCTTCAAAGACATATTTTGCATTTTAACTGTAATTTTATCCACAGGACCGAATTTCCCCACTTTACAATATAATAATTTATAGATAATATATATATATATATAATATATATATAATATATAATAAATATATATATATATATATAATATGTTATATATTATGGTTAAACTTCATGAAAGACAAAATTGTCAGTGGGGTATTCACAGCATTTCTTTTCAGTTATTCTGAATGAAATTTGAAACTAAGTTAAAGAGGATGTGAAAAGAATTTTTATTCTTAGTAACAATAAACACTAAAGTGAGGAGTAAAAGAAAGGTAAAGCTGATAAGCAATACAATGAATGAAGTAGGGAGTTCATTTATGGAAGCAAAATTAGCAATTATAGCAGTGGTATCATAAAGCATGGTGAAATATATAAATATTAAATATATAAATTAATATATATATTTAATATATTATTATAATATAATAATATTAAAAATTATATTCACTCTTTATAAATAAATTCAAAGCACGTTTTTGATATCTAAACTGGCATAATTTTATTGAATTCAGTTGTATTAACATAAACCAAATTATTTGGTATTTTGAGTTTCTCCAATTCTTCTTCTTCCTCTCTCTCTCTCTGCTCTCTCTCTTCTTCTCTCTCTCTCCTCTCTCTCTCTCCTCTAAAGTTTTCTGTTTTTGTCTTTGTACTCGCCCCCCCCGTCTCTTCTCTCTCTAATACAAATTTGATAATATAATAAATATATATATATTATGATATATTACAAAGGTTTTTTAATAAATATTAATTGAGGGAATTAACTTCGTTTAGAAAATTAAAATAAACAATTGATTAAAAAAAAAAAAAAAAAAAACTTTTTTTTATTGGTAAATAATAAAATAAAAAAGAGTATTTGACATTTAATATTTCAGATCTAACTGTGGATGTTACTTTAGCTTTTTTATTTTGATAAGAAAATAATATTATCACATTGTATATTTATATATATATATTATAAAATATATAATAATATATATATATATATATATATAATATAGATAAATATATATATATATATTATATATATATATATATATATATATATATATATATAATATAATATATATATATATATAATATAGTATATATATATATAGTTAATATATATATATATATATATAATATATATATATATATATAATATATTATATATATATAATTATATATAATTAGTACTTATATATGTATTTAAATGTTCTATTCCCTAAAGATCACTTATTTAAAACACAGTTCTTAAAATTAACTTTATTTTTGTATTATATATTCTTCGATGTTATTTAATATTATATCAGACTTATCCTAGCTTTCGTGGCCTGTATCAGTCCACCTCTTTCAGGGTCTGTCTGAGAGTAATCTGCTGAATAATTTTAGTTCAAATCCTTGCTTCCGAATTAGTTGGTTAGTGCTAATCGTTCTCGTGTCCATTCAGTGAGAGTTTGCTTTATACTGTCACACGATGCGGATTGTTTTAAGTATTCGTTCATGATGTTATCAATTTTATAGTTTCCGCTGTCTCTATTGAAGTTGTTACTGTTTTTTATTGCATATGATTCGTAGAACTTTCTGTATTTGTGATCCTTTATATATTTCAATGTTTTAAATCTGTCAATTTTTATCATATGTCCCTCCTTTTCTAGATGAGCTATCAATGGTGAGGACTGGTTAAATGTGCGCAAGTCATATAAGTGTTGATATCTGCGTCTATCGATATCGCCAGTCTCTCCGATATATACTTCGTTGCACATATTGCAAGGGATGCCATAGATTCCTGATTTCTGATTATTGTTTAATTTTGGTACGAGTATTTTATTTAAGGTGTTATTATATTTAGTTACTGTATTGATTTTTTCGAATTTTTTGTTTATATCAGAATTTAGTATTAAAGTTTCGTTGTATTTTATAAATTTATCTTTATTTGTGTTTGATTTATTGTCCTTGTTTTTAAATATTTTTTTAGCTTTGTTAATACTACTGTAAATAGTGTTTAAAGGGTAAGCTAGTTTTTTGAAAGTGTCGGTAATAGTTTTAATTTCTATGTTTAGGTTTTGCAGACTGCAGATGCGAAGTGCTCTTAAGGTTAAAGTAATTATGACGCCTTTTTTAATGTTGATATTATGATTGGAGTACCAATGAATGTATTTTGGGTTATGTGTTGGTTTTTTGTATATTGAAAAGTTTATGTTAGTGGGTGATTGCCAATTTATTAATATATCTAAATATGGTAATGTATTATTGCTTGAATGTTCTATGGTGAATTTGATGGTTGGAAATATGCTATTTATATAATTATGAAATTTTTCAATGTTCAAGGTTTTTTGGATGGATGAATAGAACGTCGTCTACGTAACGTAGCCACGTACAATTTTTGTATTCGTGATATTTGAAAATATATTGTAGTTCTATAAGTTCAAGGAAGATGCAACTTATTATAGGTGAGAGTGGAGACCCCATACTAAGTCCTGATTTTTGCGAATAATATTGCTCATTAAAAGAGAAATGCGAATATTCTGTAACTAAACTGACTAGTAATTTAATAGATGTGTAGGGTATATCGAACGTGACTTGATGTGTATTGACATAATTTTCCAATAAAGATAATGTTTCTTCGACTGGTACGTTTGTAAAAAGTGATACCACATCGAAACTCAGCATATTGTAATTTGTCATATTGGTGTTTTCTATTTTGTTTTTTACAAGTTAATTTTTAACCTGTAGGTTGAAATTAAATCTATTACCGACACTAAAAAACTAGCACCCATTAAAAAATATTTAAAAACAAGGACAATAAATCAAACACAAATAAAGATAAATTTATAAAATACAACGAAACTTTAATACTAAATTCTGATATAAACAAAAAATTCGAAAATATCAATACAGTAACTAAATATAATAACACCTTAAATAAAATACTCGTACCAAAATTAAACAATAATCAGAAATCAGGAATCTATGGCATCCCTTGCAATATGTGCAACGAAGTATATATCGGAGAGACTGGCGACATCGATAGACGCAGATATCAACACTTATATGACTTGCGCACATTTTTTTAACCAGTCCTCACCATTGATAGCTCAACTAGAAAAGGAGGGACATATGATAAAAATTGACAGATTTAAAACATTGAAATATATAAAGGATCACAAATACAGAAAGTTCTACGAATCATATGCAATAAAAAACAGTAACAACTTCAATAGAGACAGCGGAAACTATAAAATTGATAACATCATGAACGAATACTTAAAACAATCCGCATCGTGTGACAGTATAAAGCAAACTCTCACTGAATGGACACGAGAACGATTAGCACTAACCAACTAATTCGGAAGCAAGGATTTGAACTAAAAAATTATTCAGCAGATTACTCTCAGACAGACCCTGAAAGAGGTGGCCCGATACAGGCCACGAAAGCTAGATAAGTCTGATATAATATTAAATAACATCGAAGAATATATAATACAAAAATAAAGTTAATTTTAAGAACTGTGTTTAAATAAGTGATCTTTAGGGAATTATTTTTAAATTTATATATATAATATATATATATATATATATATATAATATATATATAATATATATATATATAATATATATATATATTATATTTTTTCATATTAAAATTTAATTTATTTATTTGGATTTAAATTTTAATAACATCTATAATTTAATTTTACATATATTATTTTTATTAAATAAAGATGAAAATTGTAAGATAATATAATAATTTTTATCTATAAGTAAAATATTCTTAATATATTTGTATATGCATAAATACAGTCTTACAGATTTATATTGGGAAAATATAGAGATTTTATATAAAATTTGTTTAAATTAAGAATAATAATTATTCTATAAAGAAAAATTATATATATATATATATGAATTAATCATCTCTCTTTCATTCTTTATCATCGATTGAAACATCTTTACACTTTTACATAGAATTCAACGTTAATTTCAATGTTATGCAAAGATCGTTATTGAGATCGCTAAAAATATTGCTCGTAGATTTTATTCAAGAGTTCAGAGAATAATACTACACTCAAGGGTCGCAGAATAATACAGGATTGAAGAGTTGGAGAATAATAGAGAATCACTCTTTAAAAATTCATATTCTATTTAAATATATAGTTTCAAGAACAAAAAGAAATTAATATAATGAAATCTTTTTTTATTTTTTATTTTTATTTATTTATTTTTTTCTTTCATTTCTATTTGAATTGCGATGACATTCAAATGTACCCAACCAAAAGTTTGCTTTTGAGACGAGATACAATGTGATTTAATTAAGGAAAGTAACGTTCGGATCAATTTTTATTTCTCCATGGATACTTACACACACATGTATATACACAAACAAACAAACTGACTCAAACTTTCTGTAAATAAATATCACACTTGTATAACTTTCAAGAACAAAATATTGGAAGATATTTGAAAAACATATTATTTTGTATTATATTATTTTTTAGTATGTATGTATGTATGTATGTATGTATGTATGTATGTATGTATGTATGTATGTATGTACTTACGAGATGTGTAGTAACGGGTACTTGGGTGCATGAAAAACGGGAGGTCTGGGGACGTATTTTTTTAATGAGCACGTCCTAACGGGTACGAGCCCGAAACAATTTAAAACTGTCCGAAATTCATTGAAAACCACAGTAGATCGAAAAAATACGAAGTCCCCATAACTCTCGGAGTAAGCCTGTCCAGTTACGATAATACACGCCCCCTGAGCGATCCAAGCGACACATACGCGCAGCGGCTTTTAAATTAATTACTCTCGCACAGTTGCTAAATACCGCTTTTGTTCTTTGATGAGCATTTTGATGGATTTTGTGATATTATTATTTTATTATTATTATTATTATTTATTATTATTATTATTATTATTTATTATTATTATTATTATTATTATTATTATTTTTTATTTTTGATTCTTTGAAAATTATTAATTTCTTCAGTTTATTAGAAGACGTTGGGGTGTTTTGGTGTTATAATATTATTATCGTTATCAAAAAATTCTTTTATAATTATATATATATATATATATATATATATATATATATATATATATATATATATATATATATATATATATATATATATATATATATATATATATATATATATATATATATATATATATATATAATATATATATATATATATATATATATATATATATATATATATATATATATATTATAGGCTTCTTCAGAGCCTGTACTATTTATTTACTTTTTACCACATTGTTATCCTGGAAATTTTTTTAAAAATACGTCACTATTTATTTATTTTTATTTTTTTCCCCTGCCTTCACTTTATGCTATTTCTACAACTTTATAGTACTTCTAGTGAATTATGGCAGTTGATATGAAAATTGATATTTAATATTTTTTTTTATATATATTTTGTAATGATCTGTAGTCCAATGGAGCCTGATTATCATAAAATCAACAAAGGCAGAATATATGTTTTTTAAGGAAATATTTTGTAGTATGGAGGATAAATGTTTGGAAGTTCTGACACCCTCAAATAGTTCTGACACCCTCAAACAATTGTTGAATCACATTTAAATTTTTTCTTTTTCCCATAGATTGTAGCCATTGCTGACACATTTCATAATTAAAACTTAAAATTGGCCACATACCTTATGTTTTTTATTATTAAAATTCAATTGCCACTTTTCAATTCATTTAAATCACATTTAATTTGTCATACATCCCTCAATATTTTTAATAGGATAGTACTGCATATTTTCATCAGCAAACTAAACATTTTATTCATTTATCCAAATCATTAATATAGATTAAGAATAAAAGAAGCCCTAGCATAGAATATTTAGAAACTCCATTCTTAACCAGATTCTATGATGGTTTATTTCCAAGTCAAGGACTCCAATATCCAGTTATGAAAAACTTTCAAACCTCAGAACTGTATAATATAATATATATATATATATATATATATATATATATATATATATAT
>SEYY01016188.1:0-23063 GCA_009176605.1 Armadillidium nasatum
GATTGTCTCTTAAATACCTAAAAGTTCATGCTCTTGGTAAAAGTCATGAACACAAACTCGAACGACGTCGTAACCGTAATAAAAGAAATGTCGTAGGAGGTGAAGAATCAGATGAAGGAGAATTTCCCTGGATGGCAAGTGGATTCATTTAATTTAATAATATTCATCTCGAATCCTATATTCTCTTTACTCTCAAAGAATGAATAATGTTTATGTCCCTCAAAACTTGATTTTTTAATTATATAAACAATAGAACTGCTATTTTACAATAAGGATTTTACTCATTTTTATAAGGATAAAGTTTGTTAATGTTTCTCATGCATCTTCTAGGCTCTTGTGGGCATGCAAGAAAACGAAACTATGAAAGTGAAATGGATATGTGATGGTGTTCTAATTCATCCTCAATGGGTCATGACTGCTGCTCATTGCCTCCTCGATTTGTAAGTCTAGAAACATCAGTTTTTATTTTCATTTATTTTGAGAGATCTTCTGATTTACAAACACATGGGTATATTATTGAAAAAGCTAATTTATTTATTTATTTATTTTTGTTAATTATGCAATTACTTTATTCTATATACATTTTATTTGTAGCTCAAAATATAAAATTCGTTTAGGAGAACATAATATTACTTCAGATTCAGAACCAACCCAAAAGGATTTTACCATTATAAAAACCTTGTTCTATCCGGATTTTAAGCTTGATGTCGCTTACCACGATCTGGCAATAGTAAAACTTTCATCTAGAGTTGAAACTACGGTAATTTATAATTTACTACTTTCTCTTTTTTTAAATCATGAACACTGCAACTGCCTCAAAGATTGTCATATTGGAACAAGATAGCTAAATAACTCTTCTTTATTTCCTGAACACCGTACACTGCTTAGATACGATGGCCTCTGGTGGTGGAGCTGATAATGAACGTTTGGTATATGCGCTGATGTTGATCTACCTCTTTGTTCTTTTTTTCTGTAACAGTAACATTCACTGACTTTCATTTAAACTTTTCTATTACTTACTACTACTTTCATAATTAACCTCACCTCCTCTTATTAGTCAAAAAATCAGTAAATATAACATGTTTCCTCTAAATTTAAAAATGGATATTCGGATAGTTTGGGACATTTTTTATTTTTTGAAGCCAAATTTTAATTTTAAAGGTACCAGCATCAAATCTGAGCATATTCATAAATAGACAAGATACGCATTTTTTCATGCTTGTTAAATTTGTGCAGTGTCAGTAATTTCGGAGATCAACAAACCCAGATATTTTTCGGTGTATTTTGTCACTTGATCAATTTAGCCCAGACTTTCAGGAACACTGCAGGAATGTCATCTCAAAAATTGCACATTCCATATTCTTTCCCTTCTACTAAACCTAACAAATCTTGGTTTAACTCTACTTGTTTTCGTGCTATCCACCTCAAGGATGTCGTCTTCAGGGATTACCGTCGTCTTCAAACTCCGGAAACTCACACAACTTATATTACACCCTGGAATCGTTCAAAATCTATTCTTCGAGATACCAAAAACTCTTTTCTCCGACACGCAAATGCAATAATCTTTCTGGTTCCTCTTCTTCTCCCTCTTTCTGGCATTTTGAAAAAAATGTCAGCACTAATTTTGCTTCTTCCTCTTTCCCTACTCTAGTATCTTCAGACTGTTCAACTGCCGTTTTGCCTTCCTCTAAAGCTGAACTCTTCTCTCAAACTTTTACATCCAGTTCAATCTTAGACGATTCAGAAGCTGTTCCTACTCCTTCAACCCCCTCCAACTCATTTATGCCTAAAATTGTAATTTCTTCTAAAGACTTCATTTCTGCTCCCTCTCTGAGCTTAACACTAAGAAGGCGTGCGGTCCTGATAGTATCCCTCCTGAGGTTCTCAAAAATTGGCTTCAGAGCTTTTATCCTGCTTAGGTAAACTATTTCGTCTATGTCTTTTTACTTCAACCTTTCCTTCTTGCTGGAAACGTGCACTCATCTAGCCTGTGCCGAAGAAGGGACCCATCTCAACCCTCCAACTACCGTTCAATTTCTTTAACCTCCGTTCTTTCTAAAGTTTTCGAATCTATACTTAACGAGAAGATTTGGAAACATCTCAATTCTTCTAATTTTATCTCTGATCGTCAGTGTGGCTTTAGTAAGAAACGTTGTACTTGTGATCTCTTTCACTTCTGTCTAACTTTTGGTCCTCCTCTCTTCGGCATATCGGTGAATCTTTTGCTTTTGCGCTGGACATATCGAAAGCTCTAGATATCATCTGGCAGAAACCTTTTATTTCCAAACTTCCCTCTTTCGGAATCTATCCTTCTCTCTGATTTCCTTTATGGTCGTTCTACAGCAGCTGTTGTAGACGGCCACCGTTTATCCTATAAATCTATTAATAGTGGTGTTCCTCAAAGATCTGTTCTATCCGCAACACTTTTTCTGCTTTTCATTAATGACCTTCTCTCTACAACTTCATCTCCTATCCACTCCTATGCTGATGACTCCACCCTTCATTACTCTTTTCATTTTGAAAAGCGCCTCTCCCAACAACAGTTAATAGACACAAGGAAGGGTGGCCTTGGAGCAACTAACCTCTGATCTATCTCGCATTTCAAATTGGGACAGAGAAAACATGGTCGTTTTCAATGCCTCAAAAACTCAATTCCTCCATCTCTCTACTCAACACAATCTTCCACACAACTATGATATCTTCTTCGAAAACATATAACTCAAACCTTCATCTCTCCTTAATATTCTTTGTGTTTCTTTTACTCGTGACCTTTCTTGGAAAGATCACATTTTTTCTCTCTCTAAACAAGCTTCTAAGAGGTTGGGTGTTCTGAGGCGCCTTCGTGGTTATTTTACGCCACCCCAGTTGCTTGCTCTGTATAGGGGTGTTGTTCGCCCCTGTATGGAGTACGCATCACATATATGGGGTGGTTCTACTAATACAGCTCTCCTTGAAAATGTGTAGTCTAGGGCTTCTCGCCTAATCAATTCTCCTGCTCCCACTAATTCTCTCCAGTCTCTTTCTGCCTGTCGAATTGTTGCGTCACTCTCTCTATACTATCTCTATTCCAACGGACACTGCTCTTCTGAACTCTCTCATCGCTTACCTCCTCAATTGAGAAAGCCTCGTGCGACTTGTCCTTTCTACGCAGTCTCATCCTTTCTCTATCCAACTCTCTGACCCCAGACTTAAACGCTATGCTTAATCTTCATGTACTCTACTTGTAAAGTCTATTTTCCCAATTTCACATGACTTATACACTTTCAAAAGCTGTGTATCAGGTCATGTCGGCCTTTAATTTGACCATTTTCCCGACTTTACCTCTAACTCTGGTGGAATTTTAGTAAGCCTATGCATGGCCTTTGCCCACCAGAGGTGAAATAATATATATATATATAATATATATATATATATATATATATATATATATATATATATATATATATATATATATATATATATATATATATATATATATATATATATATATATATATATATATATATATATATATATATTACTCTCAATAGGGGCGTTGTTCTCTCCTGTGTGACGTATGCATAACATATCAGAGGTAGTTTCACACATACTGCACTACTTGATAAGGTGAAGTCCAGGACTTTTCGTCTTGTTAAGTCTCTTACTCTCACTAACTCTCTCCAATCTCTTTATGGCCGTATTAATGATCCATCACTCTCCTTATACTACCGCTATTGCAATGAACTTTACTTTTTATTAAAACACACGTCTCATACCTCTTAAATAGAGAAGAGCTCAATCTTGCCACACGCCTTTCTTCACATTCTCATCCTTTCTCTGTCCAACTCTCAAAGCCCAGACTTAACTTCAGTGTTAAGAGTCGTAGATTGTCTATACTGGTGAAGTATATAACACGCTTCCAATATTTATATTTTCAGCTTCCTTTGATTTACAAACCTTCCAACGCCGTGTATCGAAGCATGTCATCCTTTACTTTTTCCATTGTTATCTGGATTTTTCTCAAGTTTTGTGGAATATAGTATAGTAAGGCATCAGCCTGTATCCACTATATATATATATATATATATATATATATATATATATAATATATATATATATATATATATATATATATATATATATATATATATATATATATATATATATATATATATATATATATATATATATATATATATATATATATATATATATATATATATATATATATATATATATATATATATATATATATCTACAGGAAAGCATCATGCCTATTTGTTTACCTTGGAAACCTCTACCCAAATTAATCGGTAAAAAAGTCACCCTCGCTGGATGGGGAGCAGAATCATTCGGTGGGTATATATATATATATATATATATATATATATATATATATATATATATATATATATATATATATATATATATATATATATATATATATATATATATATATATATATATATATATATATATATAATATATATATATATATATATATATATTATGTCTTCTCTGGTGGTCAAAGGCCAAAGGCCTACCAAATTTCATCAGAGTTGGGGTACATTCTGAATCTGATCGCTAATAGCCGACGTGACCCGATACACGGCGCTTAAAAGTGCACAAGTCAAAGGAAGTTGGAAAACAGATAAATGGAGTGTGTTCCAGATTTTACCAGTAGAGTTTATGTAAGAGCGAGCATAGCGGTTAAGTCTTGGCTCGGAGAGTTGGACAGAGAAAAGATTAGACTGTGTAGAAAGTCGTGTCGCACGAGCCCTTTTCAATGAAAGAGGTATGCGACGTGAGAGTTCAGAAGAGCAATGTCCGTTGTAATAACGATAGTAAGAGAAAGTGACGCAACAATTCGACGGGAAGAAAGAGACTGGAGAGAGTTAGTAAGAGCAAAAGAATTTATAAGACGAAAAACCGTAGACTCCACCTTTTCGATAATTGCTGTATGTGTGGAACCACCCCAAATGTGCGAGACGTACTACATACAGGGGCGAACAACACCCCTATACAGAGCAAGCAACTGGGGTGGCGTAAAATAACCACGAAGGCGCCTCAGAAACCTAACCTCTTAGAAACTTGTTTAGAGAGAGAAATAATGTGATCTTTCCAAGAAAGATCACGAGAAAAAGAAACACCAAGAATATTGAAGACAGATGATGGCTTGAGTTGAGTGTTTTCGAAGATGATATCATAGTTGTGTGGAAGATTGTGTCGAGTAGAAAGATGGAGGAAAATCTATTCTTTGAGAAACAAAAACTTTTTTCTGAATCGTAAATGCAATAATCTTACTGGTTCCTCTTCTTCTCGCCCATTCTTTGCAAAAAAAGTCAACTCTAACTTTGCTTCTTCCTCTTTCCCTTCTCTTGTTTATTCTGGTGGCAAAACTGCCATTTTAACTATTACTAAAGTTGATATTTTCGTTCAAACTTTTGATTCAAACTCTACCTTAAACGATTCCGGAGCTATTCCTCCTTCTTCAGCCCCCTCCAACTCATTTATGCCTAATATCTTAATTTCTTCTAAAGATGTCAGTTTTGTTCTCTATGAGCTTAACACTAAGAAGGCGTATGGTCCTGAAGGTACTCCTCCTGTGGTTCTCAAAACTTGTGCTTCTGACCTTGAACCCTGCCTTTGTAAACTATTTCGTCTATGTTTCTCTACTTCGAATCTCCCTTCTTGATGAAAACTTGCGCTCATCCAGCCTGTGCCCAAGAGGGAGGACCACTCTTAACCCTCTAACTATCAACCTATTTCTTTAACCTCCATTCTTTCTAAAGTTTTCGAATATATCTTTAACAGGAATTTGGAAACATCTCAATTCATTTAATCTTATCTCTGATTGCCAGTATGGCTTTCGTAAGAAACGCTTTACTGGTGGTATTCTTTCCCTTCTCTCTGACTCTCGGTCCTCTGCTCTTCGACATTTCGGTGAATCTTTTTTTGTCGCGCTTGACATATCGAAAGCCTTCGATAGAGTCTGTCGCAAAGCTTTGATTTCTAAACTTCCCTCTTTCGGTATCTATCCTTCTCTCTGTGATCTTCTCACTAATTTCCTTTCCGGTCGTTCTATAGCAGTTGTTGTAGATGGCCACCGTTCTTACTTTAAATCTATTAAAAGTGGTGTTCCTCAGGGTTCTGTCCTATCCCCAACACTTTTTCTACTTTTCATTAATGACCTTCTCTCTATTACCTCATCTCTTATTTACTCCTATGCTGCTGACTTCACCCTTCATTTCTCTTTTCAGTTTGAAAAACTCCCCACCCAACAACAGTTGATAGACTCGAGAAGGGTAGCCTAGGAGCAACTTACCTCTGATCTTTCACGTATTTCCAATTGGGGCAGAGAAAACAAGGTTGTTTTCAATGCCTCAAAAGCTCAGTTCCTCCATCTCTCAACTCGATACAATCTTTCCACACAACTATGATGTCTTCTTCGAAAACACACAACTCAAACCTTCATCTGTTCTTATAATCTTCTCGGCGTATCCTTTCTCGTGATCTTTCTTGGAAAGATCACATTACTTCTCTTTCTAAACAAGTTTCTAAGAGGTTGGGTGTTCTGAGGAGCTTACAGCATTTCTTCAATCCACCCCAGTTGCTTGCTTTTTATTTGGGGTGTTGTTCGCCCCTGTATGGAGTATGCTCCGCACATCTGGGGTCGTTCTACTCATACAGCTCTGCTTGAGAAGGTGGAGTCAAGGACTTATCGTCTCATCAACGCTCCTGCTCTTACTAACTCTCTCCAATCTCTTTCTGCACGTCGAATTGTTGCGTCACTCTCTCTTTACTATCGCTATTACAATGGACACTGCTCTTCTGAACTCTTTCGTCGAATACCTCCTCCACTGAGAAGAGTTCGTACGACACTCCTTTCTACACAGTCTCATCCTTTCTCTGTTCAACTCTCAGACCCCAGTCTTAACCGCTATGCTCAATCTTACATATACTCTACTGGTCAAGTCTGGAACACACTTCCTTTATCTGTTTTCCCAACTTCCTTTGACTAGAATACCTTGAAACACTGTGTATCTGGACATTTTGGCCTCCTTCGGAAAGGATAGGATTTCTCCAACTCCGATGGATTTTGGTTAGCCTCCGGCCTTTTTTCACCAGAGGTAATATATATATATATATATATATATATATATATATATATATATATATATATATATATATATATTATATATATATATATATAATATATATATATATATATATATATATATATATATATTATTAGCACATGTGGTCCGAAGATGTTGTCAATGTAGCGGTTGCCCATCAAATCCTTACCACCACCTCCAGCTTCGATAAACACAAAGTTTCTCTTGATTTCTAGGGAAATCCCTGCTCACATCATGCAGGATCCATCACCATAACAAACACTTTCGAATAGGCAGCAATGTGCAAATCGCTCTCCTGGCATCCGATAGACTCGCTCTCTACCGTCGTTACCGTAAAGGCATATGCGGGATTAATCCGTAAATAGAAAGGACCGCTATCCGAGGGCATCCCAACAAACATGTTCCTGTGCAAAACGAAGTCGCGAATGGCGGTGTCCTTCCGACAGCTGGGGGCCTGTGGCCGCTCTCTTCGGGATCAGGTTCGCCTCCCTCAGACGACTCTTAATGGTCCATGGGCTGGGGGTGATCCCTCGCACCCGTATCAGTTCTTGTTGCATGTTAACGACGGATAGGAGGTGATTACAGAGTGATGTAAGGACTATGGACCGGTCAACTCTGGCCATTTTGCACCGTTTCTTACCGGACCCGGCTCGACTATTGAAGTTGTCTGTGGCACGGTATCGCCGGTATTCCTGCGATACAGCTGACAGGCTCAGACAGAGTGGCGTGCGACGTTGAGCTGGGAGAAATTTTACTGCAGTAGGCCTCGTTGTCATATTACGGGAGTATGCAGAACGTTGGAACACCTATTCCCGGATTCAAACAGCTACTGCACGACGACAAATATATATATATATATATATATATATATATTATAATATATATATATATATATATATATATATATATATATATATATATATATATATATATATATATATATATATTATATATCTTTTTTTTTCTTTTTATATCTCCTCCGGTGGGCAAAGGCCAGAGTTCTACCGAATTCCACCGGAGTTGGAAAAATACTATTCTGGTCGAGGGTGGCCGACGTGTCCAGATACACGGTGTTTGAAAGTATGCAAGTCAAAGGAATTTAGGAAAACAGATAAGGGGAGTGTGTTCCAGACTTTACCAGTAGAGTATGTAAGATTGAGCTTAGCGGTTAAGTCTGGGATCTGAGAGTTGGACAGAGAAAGGATGAGACTGTGTGGAAAGACGTGTCGCCCGGGCTCTTCTCAATGAAGGAGGTATGCGACGAGAGAGTTCAGAAGAGCAGTGTCCGTTGTAATAGCGATAGCAAAGAGAGAGTGACGCATCAATTCGACGGGCAGAAAGAGATTGGAGAGAGTTAGTTAGTAAGAGCAGTAGAGTTGATGAGACGAAATGCCCTAGACTCCACCTTCTCAAGGAGAACTGTATGAGTGGAGCCACCCCATATGTGTGAAGCATACTCCATGCAGGGACGGACAATACCCCTATACAGAGCAAGCAAACTAGGGTGGCTTAAAAAAACCACGAAGGCGCCTCAAACACCCAACCTCTTAGAAGCTTGTTTAGAAAGAGAAATAATGTGAAAGATCACGAGAAAAAGAAACACCGAGAATTTTAAGAACAGATGAAATTTGAGTTGTGTGTTTTCGAAGAAGATATCATAGTTGTGTGGAAGATTGTGTCGAGTGGAGAGATGGAGGAATTGAGTTTTTGAGGATTGAAAACAACCATGTTTTCTCTGTCCCAATTTGAAATACGTGAAAGATCAGAAGTTATCTTCTCGATTCTAATAACTGCTGTTGGGATGGACGTCTTTCAAACTGAAAGGAGTAATGAAGTGTGGAGTCATCAGAATAGGAGTGGATAGGAGATGAAGTAATAGAAAGGTCATTAATGAAAAGTAGAAAAAGTGTTGGGGATAGAACAGAACCCTGAGGAACACCACTGTTAATAGGTTTAAAGGAAGAACGGTGGCCGTCTACAACAGCAGCTATAGAACGACCGGAAAGGAAATTAGAGAGATCACAGAGGGATAGATAGATATCGAAGAGGGAAGTTTGGAAATCAAAGCTTTGTACCAGACCCTATCGAAGGCTTTCGATATTTCTATTGCGACAGCAAGGGATTCACAGAAATGCAGAAGAGCGGAGGACCAAGAGTCAGAGAGAAGGGAAAGAAGATCAGCCGTAGAGCGTTTCTTACGAAAGCCATACAGGCGATCAGAGATAAGATTAGAAGAACTGAGATGTTTCCAAATCTTCCTGTTAAGGATTGATTCGAAAACTTTAGAGAGAACGGAGGTCGAAGAAATGGGACGGTAGTTGGAGGGTTGAGAGGGATCCCCCTTCTTCGGCACAGGCTGAATGAGCGCACGTTTCCAGCAAGAAGGGAAGGTTGAAGTAGAAAGGCAAAGGCGAAATAGTTTACCAAGGCATCGTGCAAGTTCGGAAGCACAAGTTTTGAAAACCACAGGAGGAATACCATCAGGATCGTACGCCTTCTTAGTATTAAGCTCAGAGAGAGCAGAAATAACGTCTTTAGAAGAAATTACAATTTTAGGCATAAATGAGTTGGAGGGAGTTGAAGGAGGAGGAATAGCTCCGGAATCGTCTAAGGTAGAATTAGAGGCAAAGGTTTGAGCGAAGATTTCAGCTTTAGAAGGTAAAACAGCAGTTTTGCAGTCGGAAGATACTAAAGGAGGGAAAGAGGAAGAGGCAAAGTTAGAGTCGACATTTTTTGCAAAATGCCAGAAAGAGCGTGAGGAAGAGGAACCAGAAAGATTATTGCATTTTTTACGGAGATAAGAGTTTTTGGTGTTACGAAGTATAGATTTTGCACGATTCCGGAATGAAATATAAGTTGTGTGAGTTTCTGGAGTTTATATATATATATATATATATATATATATATATATATATATATATATATATATATATATATATATATATATATATATATATATATATATATATATATATATATATATATATATATATATTATTTAGGTGCTGGTCTTAGCAGTGTCTTGAGAGATGCTGATGTGAGGATTTTTGATTCGTCTGTTTGCAACAAAAGCTACTCAACTTTGAGAAATTATGAAATGCTTTGGCCGAGGGGAATTAAAAGCAATTTCTTATTATGTGCTGGAGCGAGAAATGGTGGAATCGATGCGTGTCAGGTACATATTAGTTAGATCTAATATTTCTTCTTTTTAGATAAATTTTTAGCCTAAAACAGTTGATGTTTATAAAAATATATTATTACGTCACGAAATCTTGAGGGTGGGTTGCTTTTCTTCTTTTTGAGAATAGCTTAACTAGGACTAGGATAAGTGAGCGTTACATTAATTCTTGTTACGAATTATATATGAAATCTGTGAAGCTTCAGAAGCTTTAAAAACTTTAATTATAGAAAGACGTACAATTAAATGATGTAGTTATTATAGGTTTCACATGCAACTTATAAGGTCTAAAATTTTTAATTAAATTTACTTTCCCAACCTAGACTAAGGTTTACTTGAAGGCATGATTATGACAGTTATGCAAAGTCAGAGGGCATTTTGCAATAACTAGTTATTAATTATAGAGAATGCAAATTAAAAGACAAAAATTTGAATATATTTATCACATATTCAAACAATCATTTAGATTTAGAAGCAAAGTTGCGATTTTTATTTTTTTTATTTGCCTCGTAAGCATTCCACTTATTCATTTAATATTTTAACGAAGGGAAACTAAATCATTCATACAATTAAAGGTGATAATAGCAAGCGTCAAATTAAAAAAAAAAGTTTCCTTTAATTCTCCTCTAAAATTTTACTGACTCTATAACATAAACTTTGGAATATAGAATGTAATATAAAATATATTTACGATTGATGAATATTTTCATATTTCTAACCAATACTTTTATTGTATTATATTTCACCTCTTACCCCACAGGGCGATTCTGGTGGTCCATTAGTCTACAGACGAAATAAACACGTAGAACTTATAGGTATCGTGTCTAAAGGCTTCGGGTGTGGTCTACAGGATTTCCCAGGGCTTTACATAACAATTCGAACTTACCTCTTATGGATCTGTGAAATGATTCTTAGAGATTAACCAGAGCAACCAACATTAGGCAATAATATTAAAATGCATATAAAATTTATTCTGATATATATATAAAGGGTGGTTAAACTTTAAGGGCCGATGTTGATTTTGAATAAAACACAAATTACTTAGGAATTTATTGTCATTTCTTTTTATTATGATAATATGGTATGGTTCAATTATGTATTTAACAAAATATCGGCCAAATGGCCGCCGCGACCTCGGCGGCACACCTCCATCCGATGGTCCAAATTTTCGATGACGCTGAGGCATAATTGGGGTTCTATGCCGTTAATGTGCCGAATTATCTCATCCTTTAGCTCTTGAATTGTTGCTGGCTTATCGACGTACACCTTTTCTTTCAAATAACCCCAAAGAAAGAAGTCCAACGGTGTCAAATCACATGATCTTGGCGGCCAATTGACATCGCCACCACGTGAGATAACACGGCCATTGAATTTGTCACGCAAAATAGCCATTGTTTCGTTAGCTGTGTGGCAAGTGGCACCGTCCTGTTGAAACCACATATCGTCCACATCCATACCTTCCAATTCGTGCCATAAAAAGTTCGTTATCATCTCACGATAGCGAACACCATTCACAGTAACTGCCTGACCGGCCTCATTTTGGAAAAAATACGGCCCGATGATGCCGCCAGCCCATAAACCACACCAAACAGTCACTCTTTGTGGGTGCATTGGTTTTTCGACAATCACTCTTGGATTAGCATTCGCCCAAATGCGGCAATTCTGCTTATTGACGAATCCACTGAGGTGAAAATGTGCCTCATCACTGAAGATGATTTTCCTCGAAAATTGATCATCCACTGTTGCCATTTCTTGCCACCATTCTGACCATTGACGACGTTTTGTATGGTCAAGAGGCTTTAGTTCTTGAGTCAATTGCATCTTGTAAGAGTTTAAATGCAAGTCTTTATGCATAATGTTCATCAACGACGAGCGTGAGAGGTGCAATTGTTGGGCACGACGACGAGTTGAAGTGGATGGCTCCTCAGCCACACTATCGCGAACAGCAGCAATATTTTCTGCAGTACGAGCTGTACGAGCATGCACTGGTCTTTTCAAATCTCCTACAGACCCGGTTTGCTCAAATTTTTTCACGATTTTTCCGATTGTACGCACAAAATTGACCAAAAAAATCACGAAGTGCACGATATGCATTTTGATTTGAACGCCCATTTTCATAATAAGCCTGAATAACTTTAACACGTTGCTCCATTGTGTATCTTTCCATGGTTCAAATTGAGTAAGTCTGAAATTGAAAAAAGTCAAATGAAATGCAGTAAAAAACTTGACGTTTAGGTGTGGTTCACATTCAACATTGGCCCATACAATTTAACCACCCTTTATATATATTATATATATATATTATAATATATATATATATATATATATATATATATATATATATATATATATATATATATATATATATATATATATATATATATATATATATATATATATATATATATATTATAATGGTCACACAGCTAAGTAAGAAATAGAATTACTCATACCCAGATATCTAACTAACTCCAGACGGATTCATACAATATTGTACACTCAGGGTTTTTTTTTTTTAAGACTGGATAGGAAACATTAGATTAGGTTAGGTTAGGTTATGTATTATATTTATTTATACTATATATATATATATATATATATATATATATATATATATATATATATATATATATATATATATATATATATATATATATATATATATATATATATATATATATATATATATATATATATATATATATATATGTTTGCTAGGATTGAATTGTCTTGGTGATAAATGTTCAAGGCTCATAGCAAAGGTTAGGGAAAAACAAAATGCAATGCTGCTTTAAAACCTCTCTCTCTCTCTCTCTCTCTCTCATAGACTTTACAGTTTATTTTAGTTTCTTGCATGAAACTCGTCCTTGAAAGATTTTCAAAATAAATTCATGATAATAGAGAAGAGGAGAGAAATCATAAATTAATCATACAATTAAAGTTTTATTGTTTTCCTTTTTTATAGTTATTCTGAATTACCATATTTTAAATATGAATGATACAATAGATGAGTTTTGCAACATACAAGTGAGGCATAACCTAAAATGCCACTTATATATAGGCTATATAAGGTACATTATTGGATTATTTACCTGTTTTAATGTTCATAAAAAGATTTTTTGGTGTGGAATAAAGAACTCAAATTTTGCTTCTTCCTTCGCCTGAATTATATTAAGCTATTGAGTGTTCATTTTCTGTGCTATATTGAAAAATATAATATTTAGTAAAATATTGAAAGAATTTTTTAAGTACTTTGTAGGTCATTTGAAAATTTGTGTATATTTTCTTCGATTTTAAAAAGTTTAATTTATTTTCAGTTGCTGAAAGAAGTAAAGAAGTAATTAAATTACTATAGTTTAATAAATTTATTAACACATTTTGAATGATCTTTATATGGCAAAGGTCCAAGGAGCTTCATGGGCCACTTTCGGAGTTTTCAGCTCTCAAGTTCTCTTTCACTCACTCAGACAAGCCCTCGCGCGCGCGGAAACGCACTCGTACATACACACACACACACACACACACACACACACACACACACACACACACACACAATGAGCATTTGCTTTACATTAAAAAAAACTGCGTAGCTCTCCTTGATGACAGAAAAAGAGAAGCGACCTCTTCCTCCTTTTCTGTCAACTGTGGTGTTCCTCAGGGTTCTGTTTTATCTCCAACTTTATTCTTAATTTTCATTAACGATCATCTCAACTGCACTTCTAACTCTGTTCCCTCTTATGCTGATGACTCAACTCTACATTCTCCTACTCATTTCAAATCTGCTCCCTCTTTTGCTTCTAGAGTTGCTTCTTGTCTTCAAATTTCCGATTCTATTCTTGCCGATCTGGATGGGATTTCCCGGTGGGGTCATGGCAACCTTGTGAAATTCAACTCTTTAAAAACTCTAACTTCTTCACATCTTCCTCTCAAAAACACCTCCCAACTTTCCTATCCTTTTCGATGGCTCTCCCGTATCCTGTATGTAACATTAACATTCTTGGTCCAAACATAAACAATAAACTGTTTTGAAAACCACATATCACAATGGTTGCTAAAGTAGCCTCTAAGAAGCTGGGAATTCTGTTCAGGTTGCGAGATTTTTTTTCCTTCTGAGCAGTTACTCCTCCATACCCCTTGTATCGAGTACTGTTCTTATATTTGGGGGGGCTCCGGCTCCTCCTCTCTTCTGGATAGGGTTGAGTCTAAAGCTAAAAGATTAATAAACTGTCCCCTACTTTCTAACTCTCTTGACCCTCTATCTCTGCGACGTGACGTTGGTGCACTATCTCTTTTCTATAGGTACTACAATGGCAGGTGCTCGAGGGAATTAGCCTCTCTCATTCCTCCACTGTTGCTTCGTCCACCTTGCACAAGGGGTGCCCTGCTTTCGCACAAATTTTGTGTGGATGTAGGAAACCTCAGGCTAGCTCGTTGTGGTGCCTCCTTCTTTTCAGCCACCTCTGTTCTGTAGAACTCTCTACCATCATCTATTTTTCCTCCTGTATTTAACCTTCCACTCCACTCTTCAAGGCTTCCGTCTGTGCCCACCTGAGGATGTGCGTTAGATCTGTGTTTGAGTGAGTTTTCTTTGTGTGTGCCCCCTCCTTGAAAAGGGCTCTGCACGTGAGTGGCGACGATCTGTAAAGGAAAAAAAAAATTACGTAAGTTCTTTGAATTAAATCATTTTTCATCTCATTTGGCTTCTTTTTGTCAAAATCATTTTCTCTTAAGATTTAAAGTCTAGACTCAGTACATGTCTAAAATAGTTTAAATGGAAGTCAAACATACAAAGGACGTTCAAGAACACCATAATAATAGACTCAGGATGGTAGTTGTTATCAAGAAATGAAGAAACCAGTTAATAAAAAATGTTAGAAAGAAAAACGCAAAACTAGAAAATTTACGGAGAAAGGGGTTTTCATGGTAAAACTTCGTATCAGAACATATATAATAAGCTTTGCATATGTAGGGCTTGGAGCCCAAATATTATTATAAAAAGAGATACTCTAAGATCTTAAAAAATTGGTTTCAATCAGAACATTACTGGGTTTACATTAAATAAAGAAAATCCACTAGAGGAATGGGAAATAAGATGTATTTAGGTTCGAATCCCCGTATAGAAGACCTTAAATTTGTCCATATTTTCAGTCTGTCAGAGTATTAGCAGGCTTGCTCCTCCGTTCGTTCTTCGGCATTTGGGAGAATCTTTTTCTGTCACACTGGGCATATCGAAAGCCTTCGATAAAGCATGGCACAAAGCTTTGATTTCTAAACTTCCCTCTTTAGGTATCTATCCTTCTCTCGGGTTTCCTTTCCGGTCGTTCTATAGCAGCTGTTATAGAGAGCCACCGTTCATCTTTTAAATCTATAGAGTGGTGTTCATCAGGGTTCTGTCCCATTACCAACACTTTTCTACTTTTCATTAATGATCTCTCTATTACTTCATCTAATATCCACTTCCTATGCTGATGACTTCACCCTTCACCACTCCTTCCAGTTTGAAAAACGCCCCTCCCAACAGCAGTTAATAGATTCAAGGAGGGTAGCATTGGAGTAACTAACCTATGATCTTTCATGTGTTTAAAATTGGGGAAAAGAAAACATGGTTGTTTTCAATGCCTCAAAAACTCAGTTACTGCATCTTTCTACTCGACACAATCTCCCACACAACTATGATACCTTCTTCGAAAATACACAACTCAAACCTTCATCTATTCTTAATATCGTTGTTTCTTTTTCTCGTGATCTTTCTTGGAAAGATCACATTACTTCTCTTTCTAAACAAGCCTCTAAGAGGTTGGGTATTCTGAAGCTCCTTCAGAATTATTCATGCCTTAACAGTTTCTTGCTCTCTATAGGAGTGTTGTTCACCCTTGTTCAGAGTACGCCTCACACATCCCATGAGGTGGTTCCACTTATACAACTCTCCTTGAGGTGGATCTAGGGCTTTTCGTCTCATAAACTCTCCCGCCCTAAATAATAGTGCTAGATTTTTCCTACAACTTTTAGACAATTAAAGCGAAAACCATTTTTTACGAGAAAGTGTTTCTATCTTCAACTTATTCTAACTTCTCAACAATGATCTTCTTCAATCCACTTCAAAGTCGATTCATTCTTATGCCGATGACTCTACTCTCCATTCTTCTACTTATTTCAAAGGGTCCTTTGCTTCTAGTCTTCAACTTTCTGATACCATCATTCTTGCCGATCTGGATGAGATTTCCCGGTGGGGTCGCCTCAACCTTGTGAAATTCAAGTCTTTGAAAAAGCAACTTCATATCTCCCTTTCAAAAACACTTCCCAACTTTCTATCTCCTTCGATGGCTCTCCCATCTTACCTGTAAACAACATCAACATTCTTTGTCTGAATATAAGCAATGAACTTTCTTGGAAACCTCACATCACAATAGTTTCTAGGGCGGTTTCAAAGAAGTTGAAATTTTTTCTTCCGAAATGTTGCTCCAATTATGTAAGGGTCTCATTTGCCCTTGTATGGAGCACTGTTCACACATTTTAGGGGGGGTTCCGGTTCCACTTTTTTTTTTTTGGATAGGGTTGAGTCTAAGGCTAAAAGATTAATAAACTGTCCACGCTACTTTCAAACTCACTTGACCCTGTCTCTGCGACGTGACGGTGGTGCCTATCGTTTTTCTATAGGTACTACAACGGCAGTTGCTCGAGGGAATTGACTTCTAGCATTCCACCACCATTGTGTCGCCCTCGCAGCACAAGGGGTGCCATGCTTTCGCATGAATTTTGTGTGAATATATTAAACCACAGGCTTGTCCGTTGTGGTGCTACTTTCTTTCCAGTTACATGTTCTGTGGAACTCTCTGCCATAATCTGTTCTTCCTGCTGTATTCAATCTTCCTCTCTTTAAGGCTTCCGTCTGTGCTCACTAGGATGGGATTGGGAGGGTTTTTCTTTTTTTATTATTATTTCTTCCCCCTCCTAGAAAAGAAAAAAGAAAAAAAAAAATAAATCTAACTTTTTTTTTTTCCAAAGATATGATTTTGTTTTTGTAATTATAAAGTGTTATTTATTTTAGAAGCATTTAAAAACCTTTACATCACTTAATAAGCAGTTTTCTAAACTGGTAATCCTTAACCAGGGCTGCAAATCCTGGATCTGGTGTAGCTGGAGAGGGAAACAGAGTCAAAGAAATTTTTTGGATGGAGGAAGTACGAGAATAAACTTTTTTTGGGTAGCGCTGAAGCTGGAATCTTTATAATATTAAGATGGTGTCAGAGCTAGGAAAATATTTTACCAACTCTGAAGCCCTTCTTTAAACATCATTCTTATTAAGGTTATAAGCAGTAAACGAACTAGTTTATCGCGAGTCTGCTACAAACTGGAGTAATTTTATTAAAGGCTTTTAAAACCTATATTTTATTTAAACGAGCATTTTCACTTTTTAATTTTCCCATATAGTTACTTTCTGCAACAGATGCATTTCTTTAATATATTTAACTCATTTCAAAACTTTTTCATTTCTTTTAAAGATGCAGAATTAATCGTTCATTTAAATTGGAATGCAGAAGTTTCTTGCAATATTCATTTAAGATAAGATAGTTGCTACATCATCTTCCAATCAATATACAAGTAAACTAAAATGTAAAAAGGAGTAACAACAATAAAATTGCAAAACGAATTTATTGCACATTTTAAAATATTTTCAACTGAATGGTAAAAATAAATAAATGTAAGTTATATAATTTCTATACCTTAGAAAGATTTTAATTCCTCTTCTGCTTCACTATCCCTAAGGAACATCACATTAATTTTTATATTTATTATAAAAACAAGCAGACAGGTATAAAGACCTCAGTACAAATAATCGGAATTTTACCTAGTCTTCAGTGATAATGGTATAAGATTTTAGATAAGATACGTGAAAGAATACGAGGAAGGAAGGAATTTGAAATACTAAAATATATGTATAACATTTATAAAAACCTTTATAAAATGAAAAAACTGTTGAACTTTAAAATGAAGAAAGGTAAAAAAAAAAAAAAACTGATTGAAAAAAAATCATTAACTGAATATTACATACTATCATTCGATGTTAAAGACAATAATAATCTCAGGCATATAATATCACTTTTCTTAAATCTAGCTTTGCAAAATTTAAAACTTACACTAACTAGATATGAAGCTATTAAAAATAAAAAGCAATATCAGAAGCTATTTAAAAATGCATCTGTGGTATATTAATTATTAATTTTTATCATGTCAAAAATATTTGTCAAAAATTTTTAAATGTTAGCTGGACATTATTATTATTATTATCTAAAAAGTACTGATATATAAAGATCTATCATCAACCTTTAGAATGAGTCTGAATATCCAACTACTAGTTACATCCAAATTCTTTACTTGATACACTAAAACAAATGATTTCTATTTGCACTATTTAAATAAAATTACTATCAAAAATATTTATATAAATGATAATGTCATTACTAGATTAATACTTTTTGTTACAATAGTTAACGTTACAAACATTTGAAGCATTAACATTTCAGAGGATTTGAAACTAAACAAAATATATATTCGTTGAATATTCCAAAACGAAGACACAAAACAAATACTTCGAATACATTTAGAAAACTCTTCATATTTTTTCTCTCCCTCTCTATGAAGAATAAACTCGAGAATATCGGATTCAGAGAATCGAATTTAATAGAAGCGAAAATGTAATTAAGAGTTTATAAAAATAAGAAGACACCTGCACCCTTTAAATAGATACGATAAATATTAAGTGGCTTTAAAATTTTACCTTACGAAGTAGTTCCTAACAGAAGGATGTTTAAAGAAGGGAAGTAACGTTAAAGATAATTTTCGACATGCAATAAATGTGCTAACTAATATGTATTGAACATATTAACAATAGCTTAATGCGAAAATATATACAATTAAGGAAGTATTATATATATATATATAATATATTTATATATATATATATATATATATATATATATATATATATATATATATATATATATATATATATATATATATATATATATATATATATATATATATATATATATATATATATTACGAACGGTAACCTTTTTATATATATAAAAAAAAGCATAAAGTTATTGAGACAACTTCGCTGTAAAAAATATTTTTTTTCTTTCTTTACATACTGTCTCGTATATACTTCTAAAGAAATTTTATATCCATGACTAATATTAGTGGTAATGAGAGTAAAATATGGTAATAAAAATGGTTAATTAAGGAAGGACAACGTCTTATAATACTTTTGTTAGTTTGGACGATAATGGAAGGCTCTTACATAATTATTAAATGCCAAAAATTATGGAAAAAAAGCTTTTGAAATAAATTTCTTAAGATTAAACATCAATTAGCCTTCATGAAACAAAGAAAAAGACAATAATTTGAACAATATAAATACAAATTAGAACACAAAGTTAGAATTAATTTCACTGATTAAAGATAGCTGCAAAAAAGTCCAAGTCAAAATCTTTTAATTTCAGTACAGAATAAGAAAGAAGATTTTGAAATGTAACAGCCGAAGAATTACCTTATTTAAAAGATATTCGGCGTGAGTCACAAAGTACATACTCTAAACTGACAATTTGACCTCACATGACTATCATCAAATAAGTAAATATAGTCAAAAACTCTTGTGATTAAAAAAAAAAAAAAAGAGGATGAAATCTCACCTTGGTTGAAACAGACCGGATCAAGAAATAAAAAATGAAAATTTTTCAAGTACAAAACATTTTGAAACCATTACACAAAAACTAAATATTTATATTTAAGCAAATTTTGCTTATATTTTGTAAATTTACATTAAAACTAAATGTACGTATTTACACATTACCAACGTGATAAACAATATATATATATATATATATATATATATATATATATATATATATATATATATATATATATATATATATATATATATATATATATATATATATATATATATATATATATATTATATATATATATATATATATATATATATATATATATATATATATATATATATATATATATATATATATATATATATATATATATATATATATATATATATATATAATATATATATATATATATATATATATATATATATATATATATATATATATATATATATATATATATATATATATATATATAATGGAAAAAATGAATAAGAAAATCTTGGTAAAGGAAACTAAAAGTACAAAGAAACAATTTTCCTTTGAAATCCTTTTTAAAATAATGAATATAAAAATACATTACATAATAATCTTTTTTATTTTTTATTTTTTTAAATTCATTTTTATATATTAATATATTATATATATATATATATATATATATATATATATATATATATATATATATATATATATATATATATATATATATATATATATATATATATATATATATATATATATATATATATATATATATATATATATATATATATATATATATATCACACGAAGAGAACTGCTAAAACTATTTGAAAGTATTACCATAGCATGACCTCTAAATTTCTATCTTTTTATTCATTACTGATTCCTATCTCTTCATATCTCACGTAGGAAATCTATTCCTTTAATGAATCCCTTCAGTAAAGGGGAAAAAAAATAAGAATTTTAGAAAGACAAGCGGATGAAGCACCTTTGTAAAGAAGTAAACCCCTTTTTTTTTTCCTCTATTTACTACGGCAGGAACTCGGCTGTGCTGGCGAAATTCGGTCGCGGTAAATCGCCGAATACATCTACTGAGGAAGTACGAACACTCCTTGCCAATTCTCGCATAGAGGCAGCAATTTCTTGAGGATCTTTTGGTCTCTGAGGAAATAGAAATACTCTAGTTAAAAGGGCAAATAAAAATGTAAACACCTAAAAATGAGAAGCGAAAAAGGAGAAAACAAAGAATAAAAGAGAGAAAGAAGCAAAATAAAAGAATTTGAAAAGTATAAAAATTTATTAAATAATCTTTAAGAAAGCAAGACATTAAAAGAATTAGGACGATATTTCTATCCAACATAACATCTGTTACTGACGTTTCTTAAAAATTATATTAACAGGTAAGGGAGACTCTTTTTCTTAATTGAGACTATGCTAACATGCGCTTCTAATTTATCATTATTGCAGAGTGTAAAGACTATTTAAAAAGTCTTAGTGTATATATATATTATATATAATATATATATTATATATATATATATATATATATATATATATATATATATATATATATATATATATATATATATTGCCCTCGACCCATATTGGAGTGCCTATGCTCCCACTACCCTCCCACTTCTTCACATATAATTTACAGATGTTTAATCGTTTGTATTTTACCTTTCAAAAAGAAAACAAAAATGGCGAAACATTCCATTAAACATTATGCCAGAGTGTGAAGGCTATTTAAAAAGTCTTGGTGCATATATATATATATATATATATATATATATATATATATATATATATATATATATATATATTATATATATATATATATATATATATATATATATATATATATATATATATATATATATATATATAGGCAGCATCCAAACAATGCCCCTCATCCACAACTCACCCCAACATCACTTGGGAGTTGGCAACCTCCAATGATTGGGATAGTGCAGCCAAAAGTTCACTGCCAGCCTTGCCCTGATGCACTGTCTTCTTTTTTCATTAATTTACGCAAAAATCGCGGTCACTTGTCAAATTTAAAGTTTGATGAATACTATCTTCCTTCATCTAGGCCTCATCTTTTAAAATAAATTTAAACTCAGGTACTTGAGTGTTTTGAGAGCATACCCTACCCTGTTACCTACTACTGTCTCTATACTCAATTTTCAGCCAAAGGCGGATGTTGCATATAGGTGCGGAATGATGTTTTATGTCCTCGTACATCTAATTTGGAGTCTTCTGAATTCTCTACTTTATGGCTTAAGCTCTCTTTGCAATTTACTACTAAATTCATTTGTTCTGTCTATTTATCACCCTATTCTACTGATTATAAAAAATTCTTCAACTATCTAAACTCCAAAATACAACACATATTTTCTTCTTCTTACTCTGAAATAATCATTTTAAGTAATTTCAACGTTCACCACAAGCAATGGCTTTAGTCTAGCTCTCATGATATAGCTGGTGAACATGTCTACCACTTTCTGAAAAACCTTGAGCAGTTGGTGCAACTTCTCTACCCGTATACCTGACCGTTTTGGTGAATGAATCTAACATACTTCATCTTTTCTTGACCTCTTATCATTTCTCCTTACACTGGTTAAATTCTTTCCTCCCCCTCCTCTGGGTTTGTCCGATCACCCTACCTCTGTATATTGTTCCGTCTCTTCAAGTATTCGGCAAGAACGGCCTAGCCTTTCGGCGAACAAACACTTCTAGCATTGCTGTTAACCTATCTGCATTGTGACTGTACTTCTCTGATTTACCATGAAATGATTACTGTTTTCGTGGGAGGGGTCCCTAAGAGTGTGATGAATGAATAACTGAGGCGATTTCCTCTGGTATGGAGGCATACATTCTATATTCTTTCCTTTCTACTAAACATAACAAATCTTAGTATACCTCCGCCTGTTTTCGTGCAATTCGATACAAGGATGTTGCCATCAGGGATTACAGTCGTCTTCAAACTCCAGAAACTCATAACTTATATTTCATATCGGAACCATGCAAAATCTATTCTCCGAACAACAAAAACTCATTTCTCCTCTTCCTAAAACCCCTTTCTGGCATTTT
>SEYY01016189.1:0-18779 GCA_009176605.1 Armadillidium nasatum
AGTGACAGTGGCCCTTTCCAATTACAATTCCGTTAGTCTAATAATCGTAATATACCGTTTATCATGTCTTTTATCTGACTATTAATTTCTAGTTTTTATCATTTTAATTATTTTTCATTCGTCTTCCTATTTTACAATTCATTTATTTTTTTTTTTTATAGATTTTGTTTTTACCCCCCAAGAATCTTTTGAAATTATTTTTCATTTTGTATACCTTTTTTTTTTTTTTTTTTTTTTTTATACAGATAAATGATTATATAACTTTACTGATAATTTAAACTATTGTTTCTCCTGATGATGGGAATATGAATCCCGAAACGTTGATTTATTTTAATGATTTATATGTTAACCTTAGATTTTAATTCTCCTGTGATTTTAACTAATTTTGTGAATAATAAAAGACATATTTTTAACTATACATTTATTGAATGTTCGAGCTCTGATTATGTTTTCATATATATATATATATATATATATATATATATATATATATATATATATATATATATATATATATATATATATATATATATATATATATATATATATATAATATATATATATATGTGTGCAATTTTTGATTTTGTTCCAATTTTGACAATTCAAGTTCAATTTTATCAGAGTTTTTGTCTTTATTCATTAGCCACTGTATACTACTATACTATATTATCTAAATTCGAAATACAATAACTGAAAATAAATATAGAAGATATTTCTTCAGTTTCTCTACTTCTTTAAAAAATGGAAACATCTATTTCCAGTGACGCGGAGATAGGAGAACAAAACCTCGAACCCGAGGAAATGAAGAAAAAAGTTGAGGAAGTTAAAGAAAAGTTATCGCCTCTCAAGATAATGAGGCAGTTGAGTAATGGAGGAATGAGCATAGCGATTATGTTTGGGGTCATAAAGCTTTAGAGAAAAAGAACGAGAGTGTGGAATACGATAAGAAAGTTCAGAAAGAAAGTTTATTGCATTTTGAGCAGATTAATACAGAAATATTATCAGCAGAAAAAGATTACAGAAAATTTGTGAAAAGAAAAGAGTTGAAAAGACGAAAAACCATAGACCTCTGTCACCTTTCCATTTCAATAACTATGTTGTGAATAGTACATGGACAATAGAAACCGATACAAAGAGTAAGCGAATAAGGTGGTGATAAGGGACTCTGAAGGGGTCTCAGTATAACTAAAATTTGATAGAGATTAATATTAACAAGAAACAAGAAAATACAACAATATTTAGAAAGAATTATTTGAAGTATGAAATCATCATTATTTTTTCATGAGAAGGAAAAGAGATTAGAGACTCCGAGGTCTCTATCTGACCTTTCATAAATTTTGACCTTTCCAACTAATTAAATTGAGAAAAAGAGGTTAGAGACTCCGAGGCTTTAATTATTTTTGACTTTCTCAACTTTAAATGAATTGAGAAATAAAGTTTAGATTCGTGGCCAATAGAGTGAACATCTTATGAAGTAAAGAGAGATTTTTAACAAAAAATGAAGAAAAAAAATGTATTGAACTCTCTATTTAAGTTTTTTCCTTTTTTCTTATATATATATATATATATATATATATATATATATATATATATATATATATATATATATATATATATATATATATATATATATATATATATATATATATATATATATATATATATATATAATATATATAATATATATGAATATATATTTATTATTATACTGAGTAATAAAAAATTTTCAGCATATATATATATATATATATATGGTTACTGATAAATTCATAATCGTAAAATAAAAAGTTGAAAGTAATGCAAAATTAATTAAAGAATAAAATTCCCTTAATAGCAATTTATGAGCAATTTTCCATTATAATTAAATTTTTGATAATTAAAAATTTACAAAATATAAAATTAAAATCTAATTCTTGATTTTTGAATTACAGTTAAATTCTTCTCTTTTGGGGGGACCGTAATGGTCTTATATTAGCCATCTTAATATAATCATTGAAAATGATTGTTTTCTCTGCTCCAATTTGAAATATGAGAAGGATCAGAGATCAGTTGCTCCAAGCTCACCCTCCTTGGGTCAAATACCTTTCAAAATAAAAGTAGGAATGCGAGTTGGAGTTATCGGCTTAGGAGTGGATAAGGAATGAAGCAATAGAGGGAAGGTCATTAATGATAAGAAGAGAAATAGTTGGGATAGGACAGATCCCTGAGGAATACAACTATTAATAAATTTAAAAGAAGCATGTTGGCCATTTACAACAGTTGCTATAGAACCACAGGAAATGAAATCAGAGATAAGGTCACAGATTAGGGAATTATTTCCCATTCAGAGATTTAATCGTAATTGAATCTGAATCTGAATCCATGAATCTGAATCCGTGAATCTGAATCTGAATCTGAATCCGTAATCGTATCCACCGTAAAAAGAATGTGACTAAAAAGTATTTAAAATTTTATTTTTTAACTAAAAATTATATTTATTTAAAAACAATTTGTCAGTCAAAACAAAAAAAATAGTGATTTTAAAAAAATTTAATATATATATATATATATATATATATATATATATATATATATATATATATATATATATATATATATATATATATATATATATATATATATATATATATATATATATATATATATATATATATATATATATATATATATATATATATATATATATATATATATATATATATATATATATATATATATATATATATATATATATATATAATATATATATATATATATATAAATATAATATATAATAAAAAAAAAAAAAAAAAAAAAATAATATAATTATTATATATAATATATAATATATAATATATATATATATATATATATATATATATATATATATATATATATATATATATATATATATATATATATATATATATATATATATATATATATATATATATATATATATATATATATTTATGCCTCCTCCGGTGGGCAAAGGCCCAAGGCCTACCAATATCCACCGGAGTTGGGAAGCAATCGGATTCGGGGTAGCTAATGGCCGACGTGACCCGATACACGGCGTTTAAAAGTGTGCAAGTCAAAGGAAGTTGGGAAAACAGATAAAGGGAGTGTGTTCCAGACTTTACCAGTAGAGTACATGTAAGATTGAGCATAGCGGTTAAGTCTGGGGTCGGAGAGTTGGACAGAGAAAGGATGAGACTGTGTAGAAAGACGTGTCGCACGAGCCCTTCTCAGTGGAGGAGGTATGCGACGTGAGAGTTCAGAAGAGCAATGTCCGTTGTAATAGCGATAGTATAGAGAGAGTGACGCAACAATTCGACGGGAAGAAAGAGATTGGAGAGAGTTAGTAAGAGCAGGAGAGTTGATAAGACGAAAAGCCCTAGACTCCACCTTTTCAAGATGAGCTGTGTATGTGTGAACCACCCCAGATGTGCGAGGCGTACTCCATACAGGGGCGAACAACACCCCTATACAGAGCAAGCAACTGGGGTGGCGTAAAAAAAACTACGAAGGCGCCTCAGAACACCCAACCTCTTAGAAGCTTGTTTAGAGAGAGAAATAATGTGATCTTTCCAAGAAAGATCACGAGAAAAAGAAACACCGAGAATATTGAGAACAGATGAAGGTTTGAGTTGAGTGTTTTCGAAGAAGATATCATAGTTTTGTGGAAGATTGTGTCGAGTAGAAAGATGGAGGAATTGAGTTTTTGAGGCATTGAAAACGACCATGTTTTCTCTGCCCCAATTTGAAATGAGAGATAGATCAGAGGTCAGTTGCTCCAAGGCAATCCTTCTTGCGTCTAATAACTGCTGTTGGGAGGGACGTCTTTCAAATTGAAAGGAATAATGAAGGGTGGAGTCATCGGCATAGGAGTGTATAGGTGACGAAGTAATAGAGAGAAGATCATTGATGAAAATTAGAAAAAGAGTTGGAAAAGGGACAGATCCTTGAGGAACACCACTATTTATAGATTTATAGGAGGAACGGTGGCCGTCTACAACAGCTGCTATAGAACGACTAGAAAGGAAATTAGAGAGAGAAGGTCACAGAGAGAAGGATAGATTCCGAAAGAGAGAAGTTTGGAAATCAAAGCTTTGTGCCAGACTCTATCGAAAGCTTTCGATATGTCTAGCGCCACAGCGAAAGATTCACCGAAACCCCGAAGAGCGGAGGACCAAGAGTCAGAAAGTAGGGAAAGAAGATCACCAGTAGAACGTCCTTTACGAAAGCCATACTACTGGCGATCAGAGATAAGATTGGAAGAATTGAGATGTTTCCAAATCTTCCTGTTAAGGATAGATTCGAAAACTTTAGAAAGAACGGAGGTTAAAGAAATTGGACGATAGTTAGAGGGTTGAGAAGGGTCCCCCTTCTTCGGTACAGGTTGAATGAGCGCACGTTTTCAACAAGAAGGGAAGATCGAAGTAGAAAGGCAAAGACGAAATAGTTTACCAAGGCAGGGTGCAAGCTCAGAAGCGCAAGTTTTGAGAACCGCAGGAGGAATACCATCAGGACCATACGCCTTCTTAGTGTTAAGCTCAGAGAGAGCAGAAATGGTATCTTTAGAAGAAATTACAATGTTAGGCATAAATGAGTTGGAGGGGGTTGTAGGAGGAGGAATAACTCCGGAATCGTCTAAGGTAGAGTTAGAGGCAAAAGTTTGGGCGAAGAGTTCAGCTTTAGTAGAAGGTAAAATGGCAGTTGTGCCATCAGAAGAGACTACTAGAGGAGGGAAAGAGGAAGAAGCAAAGTTAGAGTTGACATTTTTTGCGAAATGCCAGAAAGGGCGAGATGAAGAAGAACCAGAAAGATTATTGCATTTGCGGCGGAGAAAAGAGTTTTTGGTATCTCGAAGAATAGATTTTGCACGATTCCGGGATGAAATATAAGTAGCATGAGTTTCAGGAGTTTGAAGACGACGGTAATCTCTGAAGGCAGTATCCCTGCGGCGGATAGCGCGAGAACAAGCAGAGTTAAACCAAGGTTTGTTAGGTTTAGTAGAAGGGAAAGAATATGGAATGTACGCTTCCATGCCAGAGAGAATCACCTCGGTTATACGCTCGGCACACTCCGAGGGACCCCTCCACGAAAGCAATAATCATTCCATGGGAAATCAGAGAAGTACAACCGCAAGTCTCACCAGTTAGCAGCACCGAAGTGCCACAAACGTCTCCTCGCCGAAGGCGGGGGCCGTTCTTGCGGAAGACTTGAAGAGACAGAACAAGATACGGAGAAAAGAAGGTGATCGGATGAACCCAGAGGAGGAAAGAGTTTAACAGTATAAGAAGAAGGATTAGAGGTTAAGAAAAGATCAAGTATGTTGGGTTCATCACCAAGACGGTCAGGGATACGGGTAGGGAATTGCACCAACTGCTCAAGGTTGTTCTGGATAGAAAAGTTGAAGGCGAGTTCACTGGCTGGAGATTGAGAACTAGAGGAAAGCCATTGGCGGTGGTGAACATTGAAATCACCTAAAATGATGATTTCAGAGAAAGGAGAAGAGGATAGAATGTGCTCTATTTTGGAGCTTAAATAGTCGAAGAATTTTTTTATAGTCAGTAGAATTAGGAGATAAATAGACAGAACAAATAAATTTAGTAGTAGAATTGCAAGAGAGCTTAAGCCATAAGGTAGAAAATTCATGAGACCCCAAATCAGAGACACGAGAGCAAATAACATCGTTGCGCACATATGCGCAACAACCGCCTTTGGCTGAAAATTGAGGATAGAGACAGTATGAGGTAACAGAATAAGGTTTGCTGTCAGCACACTGAAGCACCTGAGTTTCGGTTAGAAACAAGAGATGAGGTTTAGAAGAAGAGAGATGGTGTTCGACAAAGGAGAAATTAGAAAAAAGACCGCGAATGTTGCAGAAATTAATGAAAAAAGAAGACCGTGCATCGGGGCAAGCCGGACGCCGGGTCATGGCGGCACCATCCCCATCATCGGAGGCCGCCAACTCCCAAGTGATGATGGGGTGAGGGGTGGAGGTTGAGGGGCATTCTTTGGATGTCGCCCCTCTAAGCATCTCCGAGGCAGCTGTTGGTTTCACCATTTTATTTTGTTTTGTTTTAGGTAATGTAAGAGAGTAAGTGCATGTAAAATGTGGGAACATGTGAAGAATTGGGGTGGAGAGGTAGTTGGAGCATAGACACTCCAGTGTGAGGCGGGGGTACGCTAGAGAACCCCCTGAGAAGGTGAAACGCGAAAAGGAAGGAACGAGGAAAATATATATATATGTGCGTGTGTGTGTGTGCGTATAAAAATTATGGTTCAAAGTAATATTTAAACTCTTAAAGTCTGCCATACCTCCGAGATTCGTACCCTGGCCTTTTGGATCGTAAGCAAGAGTGATATCTCCTGCACCAAGACAGTACAAAAGGAAATCACCTTCGGAAGGCTCATGAAAAACTTATCATGCTAAACTCCCAACAGAGTCCTCCCCCTACCGACCACACCGTGACACCGGGACAATTTCTTCGCTGTCCCATTTCAGGATGTTTATCATTATATGTGTTTCATTTGTTTCATGAGCCTTCCCAGGATGATCTCTTTTTGTACCGTCTTGGCGCAAAGGATAACACTCTTGCTCACAATTCAAGGGACCAGGTTTCGAATCCCGGCGGTATAGCAGAATTTAAGTGTTTCAAAATATATATATATATATATATATATATATATATATATATATATATATATATATATATATATATATATATATATATATATATATATATATATATATATATATATATATATATATATATATATATATATATATATATATATATATATATATATATATATATATATATAATAATAATAATAATATAATAATAATAATAATAATAATAATAATAATAATAATAATAATAATAATAATAATAATAATAATAATAATAATAATAATAATAATAATAATAATAATAATGATAATAATAAAGTTACACCTAACATACCAAAATTAGATGGATTAAGATTATTTTCCATGATATTAATGTTAGTCAAGAAAAAAATATATTTTTTTAAAATTTGTTTTAAAAAAAATTAATTAAAAAGTTAGAAAATATTTTGAGGAATAAAAAAAAAACAAAATTTTAACTTTTTTATCACCCTCCGAGTAACAAAAGGATTGAATCGTGCTATGAAAATGATCCAATTCCTTTGCTGCTTGGGGGAAGAAATTTTTTATTTCTACAAAAAAAAAATTTATTTTTGTTTGACCTTTAAAGGTCATATATTCGAATTTATTAATTTGATTTCAATTTACTTTCGAAATAGAAATCGTTCATGTGAAAAACTTGGAAAATTATAATAAAATATATTTTCCGATTCGATTTTTTTTTCCTGTATTGGAAATTTTTAAAAGTTTTCTTTGTAGTGGTATTTCAATCATCAAAATGAATGAAGCATCGTTAGAGCTGATATTTTTTACAAAGTGTAGAAGAGGAACCAGATAAATTGTGTCATTTACCTAGAAATGAATTTTTGGTGATACGGAGAAAAGATTTTGCACGATTCTGAGTTGGAATAAATGCTGCGTGAATTTCTGGAGTTTAAAAATGATTGCGGTAATCCCTGATGGCAGCATCCTTCCGGCAAAATACACGAAGAAAATAGAAGTAAACTACGGTTTACTAGAATAGAAGGAATATCTAGTGTACATCTCTATGTCAGAGAAAATCCCCTTGGTTATGTGTTCCAAGACCAAACACCTAGCTAGCGTTAATTAATACCCTATCGAATGCATTCGAAATTCCTAGCGCAATAGCAAATGATTTATCGTAATCCCGAAGAGAGGAAAAAGAGAAAGATAACAATTTGAGCGTTCTTTAGGAATGACGTTGGCGATTAGAGAAAAGATTAGAAGAACCGAGATTTGATCCAAATCTTCTTTTTCATGACAGAAACAAAAATTCCAAAATGTACGAAGGCTAAATAAGCAAGATGAATAGTTAGAGGGATGAGAGTGGTTCCCTTTTTTGTACAGGTTAATGGTTCGCCGTTTACTTATATATATATATATATATATATATATATATATATATATATATATATATATATATATATATATATATATATATATATATATATATATATATATATATATATATATATATATATATATATATATGATAATAATAATAACATGAATACTTTAAAAGTTAATTTAAAATTTTGCACTGCATTAATTTCTTAATCGAAGTTTTACAAGTGTTAAAAAGGAAATAGAAAGTCGATAAAATAAGTTTATTTTCTAAAATATTTTAAACTGAAAAAACGTAAGATTTTTCCTGAGTTCACCAGCTGGATCATGAGAACTAGATGAAAGCCATTGTCGGTGATAAACGTTGAAATTACCTTAAATAATGATTTCGGAATTTAAATATTCTAAGATTTTTTGAATAGTCAAAAAATTTAGGAGATAGATATACAGAACAAATAAATTTAGTAGTAGGATTTCAAATGAGCTTAAACCATATATATATATATATATATATATATATATATATATATATATATATATATATATATATATATATATATATATATATATATATATATATATATATATATATATATATATATATATATATATATATATATATATATATATATATATGGTTCAAAATAATATTGAAACTCTTAAAATCTGCAATACCGTCGGGATTCGATCCCTGGCTCTTAGGTCGTAAGCAAGAGTGTTATCCCAGCTCCAAGACGGTACAAAAAGAGATTACCGTGAGAAACTCATGAAACACTTATCATTCTAAACTCCCAACGGACCCCCTAACCTTCGACCGCACTTTGACACGGGTGCAACTGACTTCGTTGTCCCTGTGTCAGGGAGGCCAAGGTTTGAATCTCGGCGGTATAGCAGACTTTAAGTGTTTCAATGAATATATGTAATAATAATAATAATAATAATAATAATAATAATAATAATAATAATAATAATAATAATAATAATAATAATAATAATAATAATAATAATAATAATAATAAATAATAAAAATATATCAAAGTCAGGTGGATTAAGAGTATTTTCCTTAATATTTATGTTAGTCAACAAAAAAATAAGTTTTTTAAATTTATTATTAAAAAAATTAATTAAAAATTTAAAATATATTTTTGATGAATAAAAAGGACCAAAATTTTAATGTTTTTATCACCCTCCGAGTAACAGAAGGACTGAATGGTTTTATATTAAAGAATTAATCCTTTTGTTCTTCGGTGGAAGAATTTTTTTTATTTCATCGAAAATTTATTTATTTTTGTTTTGACCTTTAAAGGTCATATTTTCGAAGTTAATAATTAGATTTCAAATTTACCTTTGAAATTGAATTCTTTCATTTGAAAAACTTGGAAAATTTTAATAAAATTTTTATTTTGAATCAAATTTTTTTTTTCTGAGATAGAAATTTTTGAAGGTTATCGTTCTCGCGGTATTTGAATCATCAAAATGAATGAAGCAACGTTACAGCTGATATTTTTGCAAAATGTAAAAGAGGAACCAGAAAAATTGCTTCATTTTCCTTGAAATGAATTTTTGGTGATACGGAGAAAATTTTTTGCACGATTCCGAGTTGAAATAAAAGCTGTGTGAAATTCTGGAATTTAAAAATAATGACCGTAATCCCTGATGGCCGAATCACTGCGACAAAATACACGAAAGAAAGCAGAAGTAAATTCCCTTTTTTTATTAGTTTTATCTGAAATGCCGAAGAGCGGATGTCGGAATGAAGAGAAAGATTACAAGTTAAGCGTTCTTAAAGAGAGACGTTGGCTATTAGAGAAACGATTAGAAGAACCGAGATGGATCCAAATCTTCTTCTTAAGGACAGATTCAAAAATTCAAAATTCGCTGCTCACTTTATATATATATATATATATATATATATATATATATATATATATATATATATATATATATATATATATATATATATATATATATATATATATATATATATATATATATATAATAAACATGAATAAATTAAAATAGTTACTGTAAATAAACTTTTGCATTACATTAATTTCTTAATCAAAATTTTACAAGTGTTAAAAATTATATAAAAATTCGATAAAATAAGTTTATTTTCTATAATATTTTAAAATGTTGAAACCTAAGATTTTTCCTGAGTAAATTATGCAAAATTTCCTAATTCTTGTATCGTTAAATTAAACGAGTTCCGTTTGTATAGTGGAAACGAATACGATTGATGATTTCTATCAGTTATTTTGAATGACTTTCCTAAGCCTATTAGGAATTCTTCAAATTAAACAAGAAGTTTTACTTTATTTTAGTTTTTAAACTCCACACCATTTCACGATTCAAATGACTAAATTTTTGTGAAAGTTTTTTGGTGGTAAGAAATCATGAATAACCAATTTTGTTATTAGAAGAATAGTTAAATATAACATTGAACCCGCTACCCCCTACACACACAAACAGACACACATACACCCAGACTCACACTCTCGTTCCAAATATTTATAACAATGAAAACATTAAAATAAAACACACACATAGACTCATCTAATGCTTTTTATATTTCTAGCACGACAGCGGATGACTTACTGAAATGCCAAAGAACGAAGACCAAATTGTCAGAGTGAAATTCAAAGAAGGGTAAAAAGCGTTCTATAGTGTTCTTTACAAAGTTATACTTACGATAAGAGATAAGATTAGAAGATCTGAGATGTTTTTATATCTTCCTGTCAAGAATAGATTCAAGAATTTTAGAAAGAATTGAGATAAAAGAAATGGGACGATAGTTGATGGGTTGAGAGTGGTTGCCCGTTTTCGGCAATGGTTGAATGAATTAGAATACGGTAACAGTAAAAAGGGAGGGTAGAGGTAGAGAAACAGAGACGAAACAGTTTACCAATTCAAGGTGAAAACACAGAAACACAAATTATGGGAACCACAGAAGGAGTATTATCCAGACAGGAACAATTATTCAGATTTGAATTCGATTTTGAGAAATTCAAAAATTAATTCAATCCCAATTCGAGATATACAAAGACAGAGAGAGAGGGATTGCGTACTTGTTTTTTTTTTTTTTTTTTTTTAAGTTCACATCTCACGGGCATTGCAATATTCGAGGAAAGGAATTTTTCTATGGTTGTATATAACGTCATATTTTTTATTAATATATATATATATATATATATATATATATATATATATATATATATATATATATATATATATATATATATATATATATATATATATATATATATATATATATATATATATATATATATATATATATATTACTCAGAAATAAAATTATAAATTTTAAAGTTACTGTTAATATTTGAATTACATTAATAATTTATTCGATGTTTCCCAAATTTGTAAAAAGAGAATGAAAATAAGTTATTCTAATTTTATTTCATTAAATATTTTAAATTTTAAAAACACAAAAAATATTTCTGAATAAACTGTTGGAAAATATTATCATTTTTATCGATTTTTTCCCAATGCTTACCGAGGTCTTTGCATTAAATTGAACAGGCTTTAAAAGTCTATAATCTGACGAGGCTTTAAAAGTCTCCAGGTTGGTCTCGGCAGGTGAAAGGTAAGGGGACGGCGGCGACGAAATGGAAGGCCTTTCGAGGCCTATAAAATTTCTTCAAACTGAAAGGATAATCTTCTATGATTTATATATATATATATATATATATATATATATATATATATATATATATATATATATATATATATATATATATATATATATATATATATATATATATATATATATATATATATATATATATATATATATATATATATCTTCAAGTGGGCAAAGGTCAGAGGTTTACCAAGTTCTCAGTGGAAGAAGTATGCAATCGGAGAATTCAGAAGTGCAGTGTCCATTGCAATAGTCATAGTATAGAGAGTGACGCAACAACTCAACGGGTAGAAAGAAACTGGAGAGAATTGATAAGACAAAAAGAACTAGACTACATCTTTTCAAGGAGAGCTGTATGAGTGGAACTAATCCAGATGGCAAGGTGTACTCCATACAGGAGAGAACGCCTGGAATAGTGAGAAATTAGGAAGAGCAGTAGTTGAGCACCAAAACTATAGCTTAAATAAGCCTAACGAGAACCGGTTTTACTTCCGGGTTCCACGCGTGGTCAAGGTCACGAGTTGACTATTTCTCGCCCGCCTTGAGGTATTTTCGCGGATAAACATTTTTAAATAAAAAAAATAAATAAATAATAATTTGATTAATTAATTAATTATATAAATAAATATGTAAATACATAAATAAAAATAATATATAAATAAATAATAAATAAATAAATAAAAATAATATATAAATAAATAATAAATAAATAAATAAAAATAATAAATAAAAAAACATTAAAATAATATTTTAAATTAAAAAATAATAATATATATATATATATATATATATATATATATATATATATATATATATATATATATATATATATATATATATATATATATATATATATTATATTATTATTATTATTATACATTACACCATTTCCCGCATAATGCAGGGTGGAGTCGACTGCAAGAAAATTCCTGTAGTCGTATATGGGAAACAAAAAAAAAACTGGTTAAAAGGAATCCCAACCCCTAGAACCATGCGAAAAAACATTCTTCATGATTCAGCCTTGTCGCCCAATCCAAACTCGTGTTCCTAAATTTTATATTGTTAATGCTAATGTTGAATTTCCACTAAAGTCGAAAGTATGCTAACTGGAAGTTTTGTTGCTCCTCCAGAAAATTTTGAAAATGGTTTAATTGCGATTTATTTAATTTTATTTTTTTCAAAATATTTTTAAAAAATTTATATTTTAAAATCAATTTGGTATTATTTTAAAGTTCAGAAATAATTTACTTTTCACTACAATTCTTCAGCATTCTCTTAACAGTCTTTCCAATTTTCAGAACAGATTGTGAAAGTTGCTGTCTTCTTTTCTCTTATCCTCTCTTTCCTCCCCTTCTTTTCTCTTCTCTTGTCTTCTGTCTCTTCTCTCTTCTCTTCTATTCTATTCCATCTGATTCTTCTATCTTTTCTTTTCCCATCTGATTTAAGCACCTCCACTCACGACGACAGCCAAATCATATATATATATATATATATATATATATATATATATATATATATATATATATATATATATATATATATATATATATATATATATATATATATATATATATATATATATTTTTAAAAAGTTTTAGTTCACCGCTGTTCAATTTAAAAGTTTGTTTGTATCCTAAACTTTTAATACTTCTTAGCTTAAATTAATATGACAAAAAGGTTTAAAAAATAGGACTTTATTTTGTAGTTATTATATATTTAACATAGTAGCGTGAGTTAATTGTAGGCCGAGTTTTAAAATGCAGTCCTTATTCCTCTTCGAAGGATTTACGTTAGGTTCATGACTTTAATTTGTTCGTAATCGATATTCACTTCCCTTGTGAAGATTTCTTAGTAGAATCGTCATTCTTCATAATCAGTCTGACTTCTTGATGATTAGATAGGAATATCCTCTACTTGATAGTCAGAGGTTTTCTCTCGCTTAAAAGCCAAGAGTTCCTAGAAGACTGTTTTCTTTGAAGATCTTGTAGATGGAATTATCTTTGAAGTTCTTTGTCGATGGATTTATCCTCTACTTGATAGTCAGAGGCTTACTCTTACCTAACGGTCAAGAGCTCCATTTAGTTCTTCATCAAGTTGTCTTCTTTCTGGAGTCTTCTATTTTTGAGTCTTCTATCTTGCGCTAATAGTTTTGAATGACGTTCTAGAATGGTGTTCCATGGAATATTCTCTTTCGATGTTTAACCCTTTCTTCTTATAATCGTAGAGCTTAAACTCTCTACGACTATCAAATAATTTTACTATTATAAAATTTACTTTAATTACAAAAATACAAAATCTAACATTAAAATAATTACGCGTTTGGAGCTCAATATTTGTGAATGAATTTAAGATTCACAAATATAAATAAACAACATGATATATTTAAAGAAACGCAAAAGTTCAGAAACTGAACTTTTACAATATATATATATATATATATATATATATATATATATATATATATATATATATATATATATATATATATATATATATATATATATATATATATATATATATATATATATATATATATATATATATATATATAGCAAATCATAAGGGTCCACCATCTTCCTACCACTACTTCCCCATCTCCTCCCCTCCCTAAAATAAAAAGTATAGTTAATAATAGTTATTAGTATATAGGCATATACCAAGGTGGCGAAAATAAATAAATAAAAAGTAAATAAATAAAAATAAATAAATAGATAATAAATAAATAGTAAGTATATATATATATACATAGTATGACATAGTGGCCCACCATATCCCGATCTCACCCAGCCCCACACAGCTCTCACACTCCCTCATCAGCTTCGCCCTCAAATAAAAAGTATGTAGTTAGTAATAGTTATTTGTATATACCAATGTTGCTGAAATAAATAAACAAATTAAGAAAATATATATATATATATATATATATATATATATATATATATATATATATATATATATATATATATATATATATATATATATATATATATATATATATATATATAATGGCATATGGATCCACCATCACCATACCGCTACCCTGCCCATTTCCCTCCTTCACTTCATGGCTATTAAGGTCACGCACACACACACAAACCCATAATGGTGTATAGGTGCTCACGCACTGCAGCTCTTTCTTAAATATAATAATAATAATAATAATTATTATTAATATTATTATTATCATATTATTATTATTATTATATTAACAAAGCCTGTTAAACATATGTAGAAACACATATATATATATATATATATATATATATGTATAAGGTGCTAAGTCGCGTAAGAACATAGCCGTACCATGCCAAGCACATACACAAGCACACATATATACATACAAACATACATAATCTATTACCGGAGTCGGAGTCGCATATAAAAAAATAAAAATAAATAAGTAAATAAAAGTAATAAATGATATTTATAAAAAAAAATGGGAATAAAAAATAAAAATAAAAAATAAAAAAAATAAAAAAAAAAATAAAAAATAAATAAAAAAAATTAAATGATAAAAATAAAAAAATTAAATTAAATATATATATATATATATATATATATATATATATATATATATATATATATATATATATATATATATATATATATATATATATATATATGCTCCAGATCGTTAAGAATGCTGAATGAATTGGCCTCCCTTCCATCTGTATCAGTATGAGAGGAACCCAACCACTCAGTGTGGTGTACGTTGAAATCCCCTAAATAGAGGACCTCAGTATTTGGATGAGAAGAAGTGATATATATATATATATATATATATATATATATATATATATATATATATATATATATATATATATATATATATATATATATATATATATATATATTTAACATATTTTACAATTTTGTTAGTCATTAGCGAAATTTTAGTTATTCAAATTTATTTTAAAAAAATGACATTACCAGACGTACGATTCTTTCCACCTTTATAAAAAAAGTAAACTTTACTTATATAAACTTTATTATTTTAGGAATTTTTTTTATTTCCCAATGTTTCCTACCTGAAATTCGACAAGGATTCTAAAAATTTAATCCTTTTTCACGAACGTTCAGTTTGTTTTAAAATATGTAGCTGGCTCAAACTGAAGTCTGGTATATATATATATATATATATATATATATATATATATATATATATATATATATATATATATATATATATATATATATATATATATAATATATATATATATATATATATATATATATATATATATATATATGATACCGTCACTTTTTAATGTACGATATCGGGGGAAAGAAAACTTTCACTGGTCAATGTGAAACTGGCAGACGTAAGATTATTTTGATTAATAATAATTTAAGTATGGTTAGGAGTGAATTATAACAATTAAAACTAATGTTCATGATTATTATTATTATTATTATTATTACTATTATTATTATTATTATTATTATTATTATTATTATTATTATTATTATTTTTATTATTATTATTATTAACTTGCAGACTGCAGGTCAGTTTTGTGGCTTCATTTAGATAAGAACGATTAATTTTTGGGTTTTAATCGTTATATATATATATATATATATATATATATATATATATATATATATATATATATATATATATATATATATATATATATATATATATATATATATATATATATATATATATGTTGGACTTGCAACGATTATCATAGGACCCCAAAGGTCATACAAAATAGGAGTGAGATATAACACAGTATCTCTTTTGCTTACACAACCGACCAACTTATAAAGTACCATTATTCATTTAATGGTTCCTGTTCGGTCGATGGAGATTGTGGAGAAAGATTTTTTTTTTTATTTTTTTTATTTTTTTGAGAGCGGATCTTACCGACAAGGGGATATGCCGTCCCTCCAGGTAGACAAAATGCTGTTCTTCAGGCCATCACAAGTTCAAAGCGAGTGAACCACGTCCACACTTAATGAGAGCTCGTGATTCTCTCCCTAGAGAAATTTTGTAATAATTTATTCAAAAAAAATTTTTTGCTTCGTAAAGTTAAAATATTTTCAATAAAAATTAAATTATTTTATCTAATTTTTAATTTATTTTTCCTAACTGTAAAATTTCGATAAAATGACGTAATATAATGAAAATATTAAGAGTAACTCTTTAAATTTTATTTTTAAATATATATATATATATATAATATATATATATATATATATATATATATATATATATATATATATATATATATATATATATATATATATATATATATATATATATATATATATATATATATATATATATATTTCGGTTAATCTTTTGTTGTGACATTAGACGTTAGTTCTTAAATTTTCAAAAAATAAATTTTGATTGAAAACTAAATTTTGATTCAAGACAAAATTTAAATTGATTCCGAGACATGATAAATTTTAATAAAATTATTGCAGGTGTTTTGCTCATAGGAAAATCAATTAAAAATACAAGAAAATTTATTTAAGAATGGTAGTTCTGATGATTTGATTAACGAAATAGTTTACCAAGGCAGGGTGCAAGCTCTGAAGCATAAGTTTGGAGAACTACAGGAGGGACCTCATCAGGACCGTACGCCTTCCTAGGCGTACTCAAAATATATATATATATATATATATATATATATATATATATATATATATATATATAGTGATGGATCGGATGTCATATTTTCCAATTTGCGGATGCGGATGTTGAATTTTGGAGAAGTGCGGATGCGATGCGGATGCGGATGCGGATGTTGAATTTTCGAAAGTGCGGATGCAAAAGTGAATGTAGAATTTTCGAAAGTGCAGATGAATGCAGTTGTTGAATTTTCGAAAATGCCGATAGGGATGCGGATGAGGATGTTGAAATTTCGAAAATGATGCGGATGCGGATGCGGATGCGGATGTTAATTATATATATATATATATATATATATATATATATATATATATATATATATATATATATATATATATATATATATATATATATATATATATATATATATATATATATATATATATATATCATATATATCACCTTTCCCACTTTCGTGAGGTGGTGCCCGCCACAATTCCCTTACAAACATAACTATTCTTACCTTTCAACGCTTTCACCACCTCCCTCCATCTCTGTCTCCACAAATCTTCTACCCTCGTCTAAACTCAAATTCCTTCCATCAAAATCACTCTCACTCCATCCATCCATCTCCACTTCGGCCTTCCCCTCCCCCTACCCTTCCCCTATCTACATCGGATCTACGTACCTTGCCAACCATTCTGTTCTCTTTCATTCTTCACATATGTCCAAACCATTTTAGCACATCCTCCTCCTCTCTATCAATTACACCCTTCTTCCATTTACACATCTCCCTTATTCTTTCATTTCTAATCCTATCAATCCTTCTCAATTTATATATCGCTCTCAAATCTTTCATCTCAAAGACATTGAAACTTTTTCTCGACCGAGCACTTATCGTCTATGTTTCACACACATACAATACAGAAGGTGAACACATACATTCAAACATTCTTATCTTTATTTCTTTCGAAATTTTTCCTTTCTTCCATACTTTTCTTAGGCCCCCCAATACTTTCATTCCTTCTACCACTCTGTTCTTTATTCCTTTTTCCGTCCCACCCTTACCTTCCACCCAACATTACTAGATATTTGAATTCATTCACCTCCTCAAGTTTCCATTCTCACACTTCTACAAACCAATTCCTCCCTCCACATTTCCTCATCCCCACCTCCAATCCTCATAACTTTATTCTTCGCTGGATTGAATTTCAATCTCGTGTTTGCACATTTCCCTTCAAACTCTCTCACAAGTATTCTCATCTTTTCTCCAGATTCTGCCACCAACACATGCCGCATCATCTGCAAAAAGTAAAACATTCACTTCACATTCACCCTCCATATTTCTCAACGTAATACTCTTCCCTTCTCTCTCCATTTTTCTAAGTAAACCATTCATCAATAGATTAAATAACATGGAGATATTACAAACCCCTGTCTCAATCCCACTCCTATGCTAAACCAATCCGATAGTTCTCTCTTCACCCTCACTCTTGATCTACAATTCGCATATATATATATATATATATATATATATATATATATAT